>VIAU01000021.1:0-34423 GCA_009618085.1 Bathycoccus sp. SAG3 | reverse complement strand
AAGAGTTGTCACTCCGTTGACATTGCAAAGAAAGAGAGCAAGAGCAGCGGTAAAGAAGGTGAAGATTGCCAAATCCAAGGCTGAAGCTGGGGAGTACCACAAATTGTTGCAAATGAGAATCAAGGAGCAGAGAGAGCGACGATCGGAGTCCATCGCGAAGAGACGCGCAAGCTCCCTTGCCAAGAAAGCCGCCGCTTAAACTAAAGAGAGTGAGAGTTTGTGAGAAAGAGTTTGTAGATTTTTGGGAGAGTAGTAGCGCTTCACGAGTGAGCGTTATATAATTGAATTAGCCTTAATTAGCTTTAAAACATACGTCGCGTGTGAATATTAAACGTGCGAGTACAACAACAATAATGATTTCCTGTCTCCCTATTCCTTCTCCCTAAAAAAAGACACGTGGGATTGATTGATTCTCCACAATTCTCATCTTCTTAATTCTATTCTTCTTACGCTCTAAATATGCGCGCAGTTTTTACCACTCACTCGTCGCTCGCGATTCCCTCCTGCGTAGTTTCGCGCGGCACTCGTCGCAATGCTCGCGAAAACGCGTCTTCGCGTGTATCCAAGAGCGCGTTTAGCGATGGATTATTTTACAGTTATCGCTCTCGAAAAGAAAATTCAAATAACACAAGAAGAAAAAGACTCGTAAGAGCGGAACGAGAGGGAAATTACTCTCCGTATCACACGCAAAACGAAGAAAAGTTGATGGACTTATTGACCGTGCAAAGCGTGAAAACAGTTCTGCACTATTTGCAAGAAACGAACGGGGAGATGCACTTCTATTTGAATAATTACATTTATGAGAATCCGTTTGGGAAGACGTATAAAAACTCCGCCGGGCAACCGACGAGAGAATCTGGGGAGGAATGGTTGATCAATTTGGCCAGTTCGGGCTTAACAACGGTGACAAACCCCATGCGGGGTTCTGTTCCTACGATAGAAGACTCGCAGCCAAGAACGAGAGAGATTAGCCCGCGCGACGTGTGCGAACGCATATTAGCGACGAGGAAAGAGTTAAGCAAAGACTTCTTGTTGTTATTAGAAAAGGTCGAGGTGAAGAATGGGAGCGTGTTAAGGAACGCGTTGGAGAAGACTTTCACGACCATGGATGAACAACAGCAAGAAGATGATGACGTGTGAGAGATAAATAGGATTTACTGTTATTGTTCGTGTTGTGATGACTACTAAAGTACTTGCTTTATATTTATACTTGTGGTACACTTATTTGTTTTAACACAAATACCGATAAATTTTTCGGTCTTCATCGTCTCTGGCGACATATTCGAGCTCAATGAGCCGTTCGATGCGTCTTTTTGTTTCTCCGACATCAACCTTGAACCGATTCCGAAGCGCTACGGCGACTTCAGCGATTAACGCGTTGTGTTCGACTTTCCGTTTCGCTTTCAAAACGCGAACTATGGCTGCTTCAATTTCTGGTTTTCGATCTTCGTGAATGATTTCCGCGGTTCTATTCGCCTCTTCCATGGTCTCTTGTTTAGAAGTTGATGACGTGAAGATCTTAATGCGGTAATGCTTGGACTCAAAGTCATCGTTGAACACGAAAACGTCGTCTTTGGAAATTCTCGCTTCGCCACTACTGTCCATAGAAGCATCCTTGTTGTTCGTTTGAGACATGCATGTCTTCGCATTTCGAAGCAAAACGTTCTTACCTTTAGAGAAAATCATGCCATGCAAAGATTTAATGCACGTGTCGTATTCCACGTCCAAAATTTTAGCCATTTGGCGTAAGGATACCATTTCGTGGTCGTTGAAAATTTCCAAGATGCACATTTGCATCGTGCTAACGATTAACAACTTTTCGCCCGAGTTAAATTGGACTTTGAGCTCTGCGGTGCCGCAATCCGGACGCCACGCGATACGCCTCGCCCCATAACTCACTTCATAATGGTTCACAAAAAGCTTTTGCATGTCTTGACACGCGCGCGGCAAGTTTTTTGGAAACTTCAATGTGCTCAATTTCGTCAGCGGCCACGACCCGGTGGTTAACACCTTCACGCCGAGCTCTGTTTTCCTCGTCACTTCGTAAAACCGTTCCTCGTCGATAATCCTCCTGCCTCCAAGAATTACATCTGGATGTACGTTACCCGTATCTTTTCCAATGTAATCGGTCGTGATGAGTCTGTCTCTCGTGTCAAAATCGCGTTGGCTCGCCTCGATGAGTTCATTAAACTTTCTCGTTATCGCTTTGGATAAACTGGCGTCGTTCAACATCAGTTCAATCTTTTGCGCGTACTGATATCCGCATTCGAGTTTGAGTTTTGATACCACGTCGCGTTCGCTGTGATCATCCGATACGGATTTGGAGGCCAACAGTCGCTTAGATAAATGCGATTGGTAATACATTTCGAACGTATCTTTTTCTCGCAAAAATCGAAAGATGGCTATGCACGCGTCAACAGCCGCGTCGGATGTCGTAACAATGGTGGCTTTGCCGGCTTCTTTCCAAATCTGTTGCGTCGTCGTTGTTTTCTTTTGTTCCTCATCGACTTCCATGTCCTCGACAGAGAGATTACCGCGGAGATAATGATCCAAATACAAAGATAAGAATTCGCTCGACCTCTTGCTTTCGTTCAAAAAGTGTTCAAACGCAGCATACGCGCGATTAGTAAACGTCTTATCGCCACGAAAACCTTTCTTGATGACCATATCAGCTTTGTTCTTCAAACGAACCGTCTCGCGAACGAATTCGATGGGATTTTTCTCGTTGGCAATGACGATGGTATTGCCCAACTCTTCGACACGAGCGTACAAAGCCGATCGCAAAGTATCGAGTCCATCTTCGTCCGTTAATTTTGCGAACAAATCGTATGCGACTCGAACGTTCGCGTATCTCGACTCTTCGCTCAAATGTGAAGTCATTGATGCAGTATTTACACTCGTCGTCGTTGCCGGTGGCGTCATTGACCTTGTCGTCGTGACGCCATCGACGACCACCAACTCTTCCTGCGAACGTACATCAAGATCGTCATGCAAACTCAGATTCATATCGTCTTTAATCATCATCGCAAAGAATCCTCTCGCAAACGCTTTTTCGCGAGCTTCACTCTTGATGCCGAACATTGCGGTTTGAATGGCGCGAATAATCCTTTTCGCGGTGTCTGATTTTGACGCCGTCGTATCTGCGACAAGATATTTTTCGTGTCTCAGAAGTGTCTTACACCTTCGCAAATACTGCGAACAATCTCGTGAGATTTCGGCAAGGTGCAAAGCATATGTTGCGTATACTTCGTCCGCCTCGTGGACAAACTTGGAGGCGATGATGTCCTCGTAAATGTCATTGTATCCACACTCGCTCGCTCGTGCGCCGAGCGTCCAAAACATTTCTGCCGTGAGTTTAATCACGTTTCTCCTCTTTATCGATGCGATTTCTTCGTCATCGTTACTCTTCGACGCCGATGCCGCCGCTAACATCGCTTCTCTTCTTTCCACGTCGTCGTCGACGATGTTCTCGTCGTCGTTTTCATCATCGGCGACGAGGGAAACCGGAGCATTTTCAGCCTCTTCCGCCTTCTCGTGTTCCATAATTCGTCTTTGCATGTCTCTTCTTTCGCGATCGAGCAAAATTTTGACGCATGCTTGCACGTGAACCGTAATCGTATTCTTTTCTGCTTCGAGCGCATATTTCTCGTCGTCAAAATCGATCGTCGAAGGTATCCCAAACATATTCTGCGAGAAAATCTCCCGTCCTAACGATCGCACGCCCAACTTTTTCTTCTTCTTTACATTCTCTCTTCTTTGCGTCGGCGTCGTCGCCGGCGCGCCTCTGCCCGCAAAACTATTACTATTTTTCGCAGCGTCATCATCTCTCATCTTCTTCCTCTCCATGTGCATAAACACGTCCCGAATAACTTCCATTTGCTGCTCAAACTCGCTCCATTTACTAATCATCGCTTCTAAAAACGCCAACGCTTTTGTCTCCTCCTCTCCCTCATATCTACAACCTCTGCCAGCAACAGTTCCTGTCTCTATCCCTTTCAACTCTTCTTTAATCGTCCACGCTCTCTTGCTCAACTCCTCCTTCAAATTCTCCCGCATAAAATGCGTCATCGAACTCCCGCTCAAAACCATCCGATACACGACGTTCGATAGCTCTTCAAACGACAAGTGTTTCGTCGCGTTTTCGAATATGCATTGAATCGCCGACCGTAACTGCTCCCACTCTTTCGCTCCATCTTTCAGAGGAGGTAAATGCTTATACGGTAAAATCGAAAAGGCATTCGGAGGTCCTCCTCGTTTCGGTTTCTTCACAATTCGCAATTGGTGGTCCTCGGGCCCTCCTCCTCCTCCTGGATGAAAATCGTGGTGTTGAAGTTTCTGTTGCTCCAACGCGTTCCTCTCCGCCGCTCTTTCCTGTTGCCTCGCAAGCATCCTCCGCGTGTCCTCCCTCGCCTTTCTGGCGCGCCGCGTGTCGGTATCGTCCGACGCGAAGGGGTATTGCCTTTCCGAGAGCGAGAGCGAGAGAGAGTCAATCAAATTCCAAGAATTACCCCACACCCAAAAGTCTCTCCCTTTCTTGGATCCAAAAAAACCGCTCGCGTCGTCGTCGTCGTCGTCGCTCTCCTCGAAAAGAAAAAGAGCCTACAGAACGTTTCTTCCTTCTTGGTCCCGTTTTTTCGTGTTGGAGGAGCTTTTCTCGAGAGACAAAGTCACGCGCCCGAGAAAGACGATGATGATGCGTAGTATTATTGGAGTATTCGTGTTACTACTTTATCGAGAGAGGGAAAAAAAGAAAAGGGGGCCTCCCAAAAAAAGGAAGCAAAAAGAAAAAGACGATGGTTTAAGGTGTTGTAACTTTAGGGTTTCAAAAACCACAAGGCCTCTCTCTTTCGAAAGAGAAGAAATGACTCCAAAAAAGAGGAAGAAGACGACGACGGAAGATGACCGTCGTCGACGCCGCGGAAGAACAACCACAGCCACCACCACCAACGTCGTCGTCGAACACCACCACCAACAACGATAAGTCCCTGGACTCCGCGCTGGAAGCGCTGGACGCGGCGAACGAGGAAATCGAGGAGACGTTGTTGGTGGCGCTCAAACACCAACACCAGGGGTCGTTCGATTTAATCGCAAAAGTGCTCGCGAAATTTCGAAACGAAGAGAAGAAAACCACGACGAGGAAAGGGGCGAAATGGACCGCAAAAGACGTGGCGCTGGACTTTTCGAGACGGTGGATGAAAGAACACGGGTCGTGCGGGAAAGAGTACGAGAAAGAGTGCTTCTTAGCCGACGTGGCGCTCATTTGCAACGATTTTTGGTTGAGGAATGGGTTGCAACTCGAATTTCCGTTGTTTGCAGACGCGGCGGCGACAGAGGACGGAGATGATATTTTTAGCTGGAAATGCGCGAAAATAAGTTTGAACAACGTTAAAGCATTTACCACAGTCGTCATGAACTGGCCGAAAGGGAAGAAGACGAGTGGACAGAATTTGATCGAGGATTTAAAACGCATCCGCGCGCGCGGGTTGATGAAGAAAGGCGCCAAGAAGCCGCTGAGGACGTACGAACAGTGCGTGAGGCAAATCGCGTGGGCTGTGAGGGAGGCGAGCGAAGGCGTAATAGAAGAAGCGAGGAAGATGAAAGGCGTGAGTGGGAAAGAGAAGAAGGAAGGGTTGGACGAGGCGAGGGTGTTTGAACAAGAGTTGAGAAGTTACGTGGAGCAAAGTTGGATGGAGAACGGGTTGCCGACGTTGCCAGAAAGGTGGTACGAGAAAAGAGGTGGAGAGTTGTCGGAAGAAGAAGACGTAGAAATGGAAGCGACGCCGATTGGGAAACGAGCGAGAGAGGAAGAGGAAGCGAAAGTGCCTAAATCGACAGGAAAGAAACAAAAGACTAAGACTTTGACGCCGGTTGCCGCAACGGCGGCCACCACGCCCTCTTTGGGAGTCAAGGTTGAAGAAGAGGCGACAGAGAGGGCGACGACGACGACGACGACCACGACGACGACGAAAGTTGAATACAAACGCGAAACCTCATTGATGAAAAAAATCTACGACGCGGACGAGATCGACGACGATGCTTTGTTGAAGCGTCTTCCAGAACCCATGCGAATGCCAAATGAAATGGATAGACTTATCGCGGTGACTTTACGCGTTCGGTGTCATGGCCTCGACGCCGACGTTGCGTTGATCCCACCAAATCCGCCAACAAACGGGTTTAAAACGTCTGCGGAAATGGCGGAACTCTTAGCAGACGCGGCTATCGGTCCCGAGTCTTCGACAATTCCTGCGGAGGATAACATCAATGAAACGTGCCCGACGGAGCCGTGGATTCCTGGGAGAGGTAATCGGTGTTTGCGAAACGACGGCAAGCTGTGGCGATGCTCGTTTAAAGCATGCGACGAAGACGGTTTGTTTTGTAAAAGGCACGCAGACGTCGCTTTTGGGAAGAATTTGAGCTGTCAAGAACTCGAAAAAGAAGCGAACAAACAACGAGATAAAACTGTTGCAAAATATCAAGGTTTGCCGGCGACTGTTGTCGTATTATCTGTCGGGAAAGTTCCCGTCAATATCGACGCACCAGGTGGTGCCAGGTTGTGTGATCCAGAAATTTTCGAAGAACACGCCTTCAGAGCGCATTGTGGCGTCGCAAACGCCGGTGGGAAATTCGTTCCGCGAAAAAAAATCACGGATCTCGTTGCGAACGCCGATGAGGGCGACATAAAAAAAGAAGACGTGGATCAAAAGAAGAAAGAAGACGACGTGAATATCAATAAAGAGAACATGGGCAACGAATTTTTCAGGGCTAACGCGCGCGTTCGAGAACGCGAAGGCGCTTGGACGAATTTTCGAGTCTATGAACATAAACTGTTGTCAAACATTCCAGCAATGACGCCGGGTGCTTCTATCGTCACGCAAGAATCCCAAATGGCAAACATTTTGCAATTTGTGAAATATACCAATGAAAAGAGGAAAGTTGCCATTTTGGAAGCTTTGAAAACAAACAACACGCGAGATAAGAGCGACCCGACTATTTTGAGCGTCGTTGGTGGGAAAACACCGAAGAAGATGCAACAAATGTTGGATGTAAACGCCTCGACGCCGTCAGTAGGTAAAGAAGACGAAAACATTGACAACGAGACGGAAGAAAAGAAACCGTCGGATTCAGCAATAACGAAAGAATCAACGCCGCCGCCGCCGAAAGAAACGATCCAAACGCAACAACAAGTTGGAGCTCAAGGGTCTAGAAGAAAAGACGCGGAACTCGTCAAGCTTTATAACGAGTCCGTAGTTACGCGCGATAGTATACTAGCGGCTAAAATTGCCCGAGATGCGGCTCAAAAAGAGTCTGGCATAAATTCAGAAGATTGCCAAATGCTCGCCGCGCAGATTCAAAGTTTAGAAGACTCTGCGATGTCGCTCGCGAAAAAGCTCGTGATGAGAATATCTACCTTGGGATTAAACATCTCTTTGAGCGATTTAGAGGCGTATTGCACGAAAGAAGAAGTCGCCATCGCTACCGCGCCGATGGTCTCGCCGCCGCAAGCGAACTCGCATTCACCGCATCCGATGGAATCGCCCAAGCCTTCTGTTGCGCTTTCCATCATCAATTCCATCAAAGGTGGAGGACAAGAATTGGATGAGGCGTTAGAAAATCTCCGGGAGTGCTGCGCTTCGTTAAACGAAGTTTCAAGAACAACGAAAGCTATGCAACAAAGCGCCATCGATCACGTGAGCAACTCCAGGCGAAGGTGCGAAGAAGAACGTAAGGCGAAAGAAGAAAAAGGCGAGGAGAACAAAGGCGCGCAAGAACCTTCGTATTACGCAAACTACGGGACGAGCATTGAACACGCGTTGGTTTGCGCCGCTGAGATGACTCGATACACAAATTAGAGTATTTTTAGTACCTTTGCAATTAAGCCCAGAACTTGTTTAGTACCTACTTATGTAGAATACGTTTCGTTTTTGATTTGATTTGATGACTTCGCTTTGTGATAATACAAATATTAGTTTTATTCAAATGTACCTAGGTATATTTTTCTCCTCTTCTCTTTCTTCTCTGTCTCCCTCTCTCATATACGTTCTCCTCTCTAACTACATCCACTTCTTCATGAAATTCTCGTGGAACTTCGTCAATCTGTCGACGACGGCATCGATTTTATCCTCCGCAGGTAAAAACGTCGTTCGGAAGTGCCACGTCCCGTCGACTTGACCAAATCCAGACCCCGGCACGACGACAATACCAGTTTCTTCCAAGATTCCCATGCAATACACGGCATCGGCCACCTTACCTTTACTCTCGCAATCTTTGACGAACTTCTCCGGCAAAATTAAATTCGGAAACGCGTACATTGCCCCATCGCTATTGTTACACGTCACGCCGGTCAACTTGTTCAAACCATCAACCAACTTTTCCGAACGTCTCTTCAAACTCGCCAAAATGTCCATCTTCTCCTTCTCGTACAACGCGTACGACGCGTCTCCCTCGACCGGCGGCGTGCAAACTTGCCCAATCAAAATCTGTCCACTTACGTTCGGGCACAAGTTCACGCTCGCTAACTTCAACAACTGATCCAACACACCTTGATCCCAGGCGCCGTAGAGTTCCATAAATCCGCCTCTCTTCCCGCATTCGCCGTAGAAGCCTTTCGAGGTGGACTGTAACGACACCAACGCGACTTTATCGCCGTATCCCATGTCCGCGACAACTTTCTTCATGCTGATGAACGATTTGCCGTCGACGTAAATGTTATCTTGATACACTTCGTCGGATAACAAAATCAAATTTTCCTCCGCGCAAAATCTCACAACCTCTTGTTGGTTTTCCAACGACAAGCAGTTCCCAGTCGGGTTCCCGGGATTAATCACCACCAGCGCTCTGACTTCAATCCCTTCTTTCCTCGATCTTTCGACTTCTTCTCTGATTTCCTTCACGTCCAATCCCCAGTTATTCTCTTCTTTCAAATAATACGGGCACAACGACCCTCCGTACAGCGCTAACCCGGCAGAATACAAAGGATACTGAGGAATCGGCACCAACATCGCGTCTTGCTTCCCTCGAATCAGCAACGTTAACATGTAATTCACTCCAGAAGAAGCTCCGTCTAAAGTATAGATCATCTCTGGATCGGCTTTGTGCCCGTCTCTCTTCTCCAAAAACGTCGCGATTTGGTTTCTCACGTATTTCAAACCTTTCGATTCCGTGTACGCCCCGGTGCCTCCAGCCGTGCTCGCTAGCACGTCTCTCGATCTCGCCATGACATCTTCCGGGAAGATCTTCTTCGCTTCTGGAGATTCCAACAGGTCTGGATAATCGCAAATGGCCATGATCTGTCGAAAAAACGTGATTGGTTTCTGCCCGAGCGATTGCGGGTTCCCAATATTACACAAGACGATGTCGTCGAACGGCACCGACGAGGGGTCTTTTTCCAACTGCTCCTCGAGTTCGCCGGCTCGGATCACGATCGGGCCTCGCACCGCGTATTCCGCGGCGAGCACGTTCTGGTTGATCGTTTTCGCGTTCACCGGGTGCGTCATTTTTTTTTCTCCTCTCCCTTTTGTGTTCTCTCTCTTCTTCTCAAAGCGTTTCGTTTCGCAAGTCGTCTCTCCTTTTCTTCAACGATGGATGTTGACGACGACGATGATGATGATGTTGCGGATAAATCGAGAAGGACTTTTTCCGGTCCGCGTTCTCTCGAGTTTCCAACGCGCAAGACAAAGACCAACGAGATCTCTCTCTCTCTCTCTCTCTTTTGTCTCCTTTTCCCCGCTTTTTGCTTTTGCCGACTGTCTCGACGGACTGTCTCGAGTGCGTATTGTCAAAGAGCTTTGGCGCGCACAGAAAATGGCCCTTTTGTACTTGTATTTGTGGTCTTTACAACGAGTGACGTTTCAACGACCGCACAGACCTTTCTTTTGGTTCTGCCACGTGCCCATTTTTTTTTTAATTTGAGGGGCAGAAACCTTAAACAACAGTACATACTTGGATGAGACGAAAAAAAAGAGGCAAAAGAGAGAAGGGGGTCGGTCCCCCCCCAAAAAGAAGAATCGATACCCTAAATCGAGTCAGACACAACACACACACATAAAAAAAAGAGACAAAAAAAGGAGAAAAAAAAAGAAGAGACTTTTGACACAAAAAAGAAAAAGGCGAGAATCCAAAAATCCTTTGTTGAAAGAGGTGGTGTGTGTTGTTGCGGGTGTGGTGCATGCGCTTCAATCGCGGCCAGTCGCTGCTGCTGCATTCGATCGTCGGGGTTTCTTCAAAGGGAGGACGACTCCCTTTGCGACCACCACCACGCGGCGACAAAAGAATCGCTTTGCGTCGTCATCATCATCACCATCGACACAAAAGTTTGTGCACCGAACGAATTGGAATCGAAACTCTCGCATTGCGAGGAGGAGGACGAAAAGGAACAACACCGGTCGTCGTCTCGTCGTTCGCGTCAAAAGCGTCCTCGACCGACGACGGCGACGAGAACAGAATGAAGAAGAACAGTCATCACGGCGATTTAATCGACGACCAAGACGTTTTGTTGTTGCGGAAAAGAAGGATGACGATGAAAGACAACGCGGACATCGCGCTGACGAGAAAAGAAGACGAGGTGTTTTCTCTGCTCCTGGACGTGGTGGAGGAGGAGGAGGACAAAAAAATGCGTACCGAAAACGACGACGACGAAGACGACGACGACCAAAAAGGACGACGACGACCAAAAACACCGACGCTGCGAGTTGCCGGAGGGTGGGTGAGGGACAAACTTCTCGGTCTCGAATCGAACGATATCGACGTCGCGTTAGATACGTGCGTCGGCGCGGAGTTTGCGGCGAAAGTGAACGACTACTTGACGCGGAAAGGCGAAGAGGTGAGCGGCGTCG
Source organism: Bathycoccus sp. SAG3 (assembly GCA_009618085.1). Classification (NCBI taxonomy): domain Eukaryota; kingdom Viridiplantae; phylum Chlorophyta; class Mamiellophyceae; order Mamiellales; family Bathycoccaceae; genus Bathycoccus; species Bathycoccus sp. SAG3. The sequence continues at coordinate 23,591 of VIAU01000021.1, read as the reverse complement.
GCGTCATACAGTCGAACCCGGAACAATCGAAACATCTGGAAACGGCGACGATGAAAGTGCGAGACGTGTGGTTAGACTTTGTGAATTTGCGTTCGGAATCCTACGCCGACGAGTCGAGAATTCCAACCATGAGTTTTGGAACGCCATTGGAAGACGCCATGAGAAGAGACCTGACGATAAACGCGTTGTATTATAACTTGAACGAAAAGAAAGTGGAAGATTTTACCGGGAAAGGAATCGAGGATTTGAAAATCGGGTTGTGCCGGACGCCGTTGGAAGCGAAGAGGACGTTCGTGGACGATCCATTGAGGGTTTTGAGAGCGGTGAGGTTTGCAGCAAGGTACGCGTTTACATTGGCGGACGATATTGGTGTCGCGATGGAAGACGAACAAGTGAGAGAAGGGTTGAGAAGGAAAGTGAGCAGAGAACGAGTAGGGAAGGAAGTAGCGGGGATGTTGAGAGGACCGAATCCGCACTTGGCCGTGCAATGGGTGACGAAGATGAAGATGGGTGGGATTGTGATGGATTGCGAAGAAACATTCTCGATGGAAATGCAGGAGTTTGGCGTCAAAGCAGTCGCGGTTGGGATGAGAGTCGCTACGGCCTTGGGAATGTTTGAAGGCGTAACAGAAGGCGCGGATACGAACGCAGAAACCGATCGCAAAGAACGGTTTTATTTAGCCTTGTGGCTGTTAGGTTTGAAAAAGAATAAGGCGTTGACGAAGAAGAAGAAAGAAGTGCCTTTGAGCGAAGTCATCGTGATGGAATCGTTAAAGTTGCGAAACAAAGACGCGGAGAGTGTCGTTCGAACGCACTCCAATATTGACGCGACAAAAGAAGTAATTTTCGATAACTTGAAAAAGTTCACGAGAACCGAAGCCGGGTTGAAAATTCGATCGATTGGTAAAGATTACGATATCGTTTTCATCGTCGCGGCTTTAGATGACGCGTTGAAACGAACGCATGGTGACATCGACGAAGTCGCCGTCGCTGAAAGCGTCGCCGAAAAGTGTAAAGAAGCGTTTTTTAGAGTGAAGGATGAATTGGAACTCGTCGATAAAAAAGATAGTGTTGGTAATCCGTGGGAATTAAAACCCATTTTAGATGGTAAAGAGGTGATGAAAGCGGTAGGCATGGAAAAACCTGGACCGTTGTTGAAACAATGGATAGAGAAAACCGTAGAGTGGCAGTTCGAGTTCCCGGGGATGGATAAGGCACAGTGCGAAGCCAAGCTAAAAGAAGTTTCCGGCGGCGCCGAAACGTAATAGCAAAGCATAGAATTATTACTGGTACATAAACACACATCAACGTGTGCGCTACAAATCTATTTTTTCAATGCATACTATTTTTACCGCTACCACCAGCTGAAGTCCCCGTTCGTTTCTGTAGCCGAAAATGCAAACGCGCGCACGTCGCCTTTCGTCGCCGATTTGACGAGAACTTTGACGCCTCCTTTCTTTCTTTTCGATGCAATTTCGGACCACTCGGATGCGAGAACTGATGCCGAAGCGACTGCAATAGCTATAGAAACTGGCGTGACGCGATCGATGTTCCCAATTTTAATGCTCCCACCTTCGTCATAAACGGCATCGCCTTTTTTTCCGACACCTTTCTTCGGGAACCTCAAGACAATTCGCGTTCTCGGAGTATCGGGTTTAATCGTTTCCTTACCATTGAAAATCGAACGCAAGTGTTCGACATTTGCTCCTCGCCAAACACCCAAATCGCTCCATTCACACACACCAGCCGCGTACGCGCCGCGATTCACCAACGATTTCAATACAATTGGTCCCCAATTGGCGTTGAAATACAACGATGCGCCATCGTTATTTGGCCTCGCAACCGCGCACACGCGAAACTTTCGTTGAAGCGCAGAAATATCAATATTCGCATTCGCTACGATATCATTCAAACCAATACCAGCTAACAGTCTCGCCCGAATGATTTTTGCATCGTGGCGCGCGTCTGAGATATCCTTTTCGCTCGGAGGCAACGAAGATACGTGTATATTTTCGTCTTCGTCCTTTTTCGGGGGAGGCGTAACTTCGTCGTCGGCGTACACTTTACGTGGATCTGCGGCAACAACTGCGGTGAATTGTATGCCATCTCCGTTTCCATTGAATCTTTCAATTTGCTTCTTTATGGTTCCAATTTTCCTAAACTTGATTGACGTGCGAAGAGTTTCGTTGATGAGTTTCAACGCTAATTTTCCCACGACGTCTAATCGCGCGAGACTTGCGATTTCGTCGTCGCAAAAAGTTTGTCGAACGTGTTTCGGCAGTACGTTTTCGTTAGGTACAACCGAATCGTCTTCGTTCCTCCGATACAACAAGTACGTCGCGTCGTGTACCACCGCCGCCGACTTCCACGCTTTCGTCATCGATCTCGCCCCTCGATTTTTACCGAACCGGTGTAACGGCAACGCACGAAGTGCCATGCTGTTGTTCAACACCGTCATATCTATTCCTAACGCATGTGCAAGTTTCGATGCGTTGTCTCTCTCCACTTTCTTTTCCTTTTCCGTGAGGCTCTGCTCTTTATTCGCGGAAGATACAGAAGTCATAACAAACCTGCGCGTCATCGATGGATAAAAATAAAAGAGTTGGGAGAAATATAATAAGTGCGCATCGACAAATTAAAGAGAGGGAATAAACACAAACACATTCATGCCTCAGTGAGTACTGTCAGGTAACTAAATCGCGTGTCGCCATCGTGTTCATCTCGGATTGGCTGGGTGCGTATTTCTTCTTCATCGGCATATTTTGTTCGCGCGCGCGCTCGAGAGAGAAAGTAAAAAAATGAATTCGACATCTCCCGTACCTCTTCGCCAACCACTCGTGCGTGGCCAACCGTCCGCTCTCTCTCACCCACCGCATTTTCCTCGTCTCCTTCCGTCGTTTCTTTCTGCACGTCGTCTCCTCCCGTCCTTCGTTCGTCTCGTCGTCGTCCAAAGACGAGGCCGCCGGTCTTTTTCTCTTCCTCTTTTCTCGTTGCCAGCACGTCCAATTTCTCGGACTGGTCGCTCGTCGTCGCGCTCGCGCATCCAGCGCGTCGCTCCCGAACTTCTCCTCGCCCGTTTTACGTTTCAGGCTTTCGACGAGCCATTTCGTCTCTTCGCCTCGCGCCCGAAGGAACTCTCGAACGCGCACGAAACGCGGCGGCGCGCGATTGGTGATGTTGTTTTTGGTGTTCCGTCCGATGTCGTCCATCTCTCTCTCGAATTGGAAACTACTAATGAATGGCACGAAAAGTCGTTCTCGAGTCTTCTTCTTCTTCTCGCGACGACGACGACGACGATACCACCACCACCACCACTAAAAAAAAAGGTCTCTCGTCGTCTCGACCGAAAAAGACCGTCGTCTTCTCGATGTCGTCATCGAAACAACGCAGAAGAAGAAGAAGAAGAACAAAAAAAAGTTTTTATAGTTGGTTCGCTCAAAAAGTGGTGTGGGGCGTTTAATAAATACAAGTCTCTTTGAGAGAGAGAAGACAAAGGAGACGACGACGACGGAAAAAAAACTCGAGTTTTTTTTTTCACGCGTCCATAAACCCTAAAAACAAAGAAACCCTAAAAAAGAAGACTTTTTAAAAAAATGTGGGGTCTTTTTCTTTTTGTCTCTTTTTCTCTCTCGTCGGATAAACCAAAAATCATCGGCATTCATTCGATTCATCGAGACATCATCGCCACCAAATCATCATCATCATCATCATCATGACGGCGGACTCTCTGGCCCAAACGACGACGACGACGGCGAAGGAGAAGAAGACGCCCGAGCAGCTCGAACGCGAGGCGAAGAAGAAAAAAGCCAAGGCGGAAAAAGACGCGAAGTTCGCGGCGAAACAAGCGGCGAAACAAGCAGCCTTGGCGGCGAAGGCGAACGAGCCGACGACATCATCGTCAGAGAAAGCATCGGAGAAGAAGAAAAAAAAGAAAGAAGCGAAAGGCCCTTCGCCGGAGGATGAAGTAGCTCTGAAAGACGCGCTGAACACGGAGAAAGGGAAGAAGAAGAACGTGACGACCGTACCGATGGCAACGAGCTATAATCCAGTCGCAGTCGAAGCCGCGTGGTACGATTGGTGGGAAGAGAAGAACTATTTCGAAGCCACGAATGGGTCGGAGAAACCAAAGTTTGTCATCGTGATTCCGCCGCCGAACGTGACCGGCGCGTTGCACATCGGGCACGCGTTGACGAACTCGATTCAAGATACCATCGTCAGATGGAGAAGAATGAGCGGGTACGAAGCGTTGTGGGTGCCTGGGACAGATCACGCTGGAATTGCCACGCAAACCGTCGTCGAGAAAAAGTTGATGAGAGAAAATGGAATCACGAGACACGATTTAGGGAGAGACAAGTTTCTCGAGAAAGTCTTCGAGTGGAAAAGCGAGTACGGCGGGAAGATTTTTAACCAGTTGAGGAGACTCGGATCGAGTTTAGATTGGACGAGAGAGGCATTTACGATGGACGAGAAGTTATCGAAGGCCGTGAAGGAGGCGTTCGTGAAGATGCACGAAGACGGGTTGATTTACAGAGACAATCGATTGGTCAATTGGAGTTGCCAGTTGAAGACGGCGATTTCGGATATCGAGGTGGATTACATCGACGTAGAAGGACCAACAATGTTACAGGTTCCAGGTCACTTGAAGAAAGTTGAGTTTGGGGTAATTACGTCGTTCGCGTATAAGATTAAAGACGATCCGAACGGCGACGAATTGGTGGTCGCGACAACGCGTATTGAAACCATGTTGGGCGACGTCGCTGTTGCCGTTCATCCAGAAGACGAGAGGTACAAGAAATACCATGGAAAGACCTTAGTCCATCCGTTCGATAGTGCTCGAGAAATCCCAATCATTTGCGACGAAGTTTTGGTCGATATGGAATTTGGTACCGGTTGTGTGAAAATCACCCCGGCGCACGACCCGAACGATTTTCAAACTGGCAAAAGACACAATTTACAATTCATCAATTGCTTCAGCGAAGATGGGATCATAAACGACGTCGGTGGCGATTTGTTTAAAGGAATGAAACGTTTCGAATGCAGAGTTGCGATTGAGAAGAAGTTGGAAGAGCTCGGTTTGTACAGAGGGAAAGCACCGAACCCAATGAGACTCGGTCTCTGTTCGAGATCGAAAGATGTCATCGAACCGATGTTGAAACCGCAATGGTGGGTGAACTGCGCAGATATGGCAAAAGAAGCGTGTGACGCGGTCAGAGACGGACGAATGGAAATTATCCCGAAAGAGCAAGAGGCGACGTGGTTTCGATGGTTGGAAAACATTCGCGATTGGTGCATTTCCAGACAATTGTGGTGGGGCCACAGAATTCCGGCATTTTACGTCAACTTTGACGACGATCAAGAGAACAATGGTTTGCCGGGAGGGACGAGCGAAAAAGTCGACCGATGGGTCGTCGGAAGAGACGAAGCCGAGGCGCAAAAGTCAGCGGAGAAGAAGTTTCCAGGCAGGAAATTCACTCTGGCGCAAGACGAGGACGTTTTGGACACGTGGTTTTCTTCCGGATTGTTCCCGTTTTCCGTGTTTGGATGGCCAGACGAGACGCCAGATTTGAGAGATTTCTACCCGACGTCGTTACTCGAAACTGGTCACGACATTTTGTTCTTCTGGGTGGCGAGAATGGTCATGATGGGCATGAAGTTAACCGGTAAAGTACCGTTTAAGCAGGTTTTCTTACACGCCATGGTGAGAGACGCGCACGGACGCAAAATGTCCAAATCGTTAGGGAACGTCATCGATCCAATCAACGTTATCGAAGGTATCTCGCTGGAAGCGCTCCACGAAACCTTGGCGAGTGGTAACTTAGAAGAGAAAGAGTTGAAGAAAGCGACGGCGGGGCAGAAACAAGATTACCCGCAAGGTATCCCAGAATGCGGAACCGACGCGCTTCGATTCGCTCTGATGTCCTACACTGGACAAGGTAATGACGTTAACCTGGACGTTTTGCGTGTGCACGCGTATAGACACTGGTGTAACAAACTATGGAACGCGATCAAATTTGCCATGGCGAATTTGGGCGACGCATACGAACCCGTCGATAACGAGTACAACGAGTTGGATATTTCCGACGCATCCAGTCCGATTGCCGCGCGATGGATCATTTCGCGCTTGAACAACACGTTATCTGTCGTCGACGAATCGATGGAATCGTACAACTTCAACTACGCCACCGATGCTATTTATCAGTTTTGGAAAAATGACCTCTGCGACGTGTTCATCGAAATCATCAAGCCAACGATGGATGGCGACGACGAAGTGGCGAAAAAGAAAACGAGAGACGCCTTGTGGGTTACATTAGACGCTGGATTGAAGATGTTGCATCCGTTCATGCCGTTTGTCACGGAAGAATTGTGGCAGCGGTTGCCAAGAAAACAAAGCGCAGAAACGCCGCCGTCGATTATGATTGCCGTGTACCCGAAATCGCAAGAGAAATGGGCGAACGAGAAAGTGGAAAAATCCATGCGAGATGCGATCGAATTCGTCAAATCTTTGCGCTCAATGAAATCCAACTACAACGTTCCGGCGAGAGCCAAACCGAACGCGTACGCAAAATGTTCGGACCAAAACGTCGTCGATGCCATTCGAGAAAATTTTAGCGGCATCCAAACGTTAGCTTCCGTTGGTGATATTGTCATCGATGCAAACGTGGACGCGCCGGTTGGGTGCGGAGCAGCCGTTATCAACGATCAGTTAACCGTCTACCTCGAGTTAAAGGGCCACGTCGATGCAGAGAAAGAGACGAAATCGTTCGAGAAGAAATTGAAATTAGTATCGGAACTGAACGCAAAGTTAGAGAAAACTATGAGCGAAGACACGTATGAAGAGAGAGTGCCTGAAAATATCCGCGCGCAAAATAGCGAAAAGTTTGAGTTGCAAAAACAAGAAATTGCCGCGTTGGAGAAAACGATCGAAGACTTTAAGTTACTATTGACGTTGTAGTTAGACAATCTTATTGAACATTCGTTCTCAACATTGTACAACAGTGTTCTGTTTCTTCTCGAGTTCTTTCTAGGTAGACGCTGCTGTTTTTACAGGCACGTCCGAGCGACTTCCCCATTCGCACCAGGATCCATCATACACTTCCACGTCGTCTCTTCCAACTTCGTGCATTCCTAACGTTAATATACACGCGGTCACTCCGGTGCCGCATGTCGCTACGATTTTCTTCGACTGATTGTCCAACTCCATCCCAGCCTCTTGGAAAACTTGTTTCAACCGCTCCGCGTCTTTAAACTTTCCAGTCTCCGCGTCTAAAACTTCCGGGAATGGGACATTTTTCGAATTCGGAATACACCCACACGCCAAACCGGCTCTCGGTTCGGGCGTTGTCCCTTCAAATCGTCCTTTCGGCCTCGCGTCTACGCACTGCTTCGCGTTCGTTTCGCACACGTCTTTTTTTACGCTCTCTGCTGTGGCTAATCGACTAGTATCTAATTTCGCTTTGTACTTGGTCGTCACAGAATCTCCTTTTTCGTACGCTTCTACGCACGCTCTCTCGCTCTTCTCTACCACGTCCGTCGTCACTTCATTTGTATCCATTCCGTTCGCATCCTCCGAATACAATTTCTCGTATGCCTTGAACCCGCCGTTTAACACTCTGACCGAACCGCCGTGGCCAAACACTTTAAACATCCACCACAATCTCGCCGCACTAAAAATGCCATTATCCGCTCGATCGTATATCACAACATCAGAGTCGTTATCGATATCTAACGCGTCGCACGCCATCGCGAACGCTTTCTCGTTCGGTAACATGTGCGGTAAACTTTTCTCGTTCACGTCCGAGACTTTGTCCACGTCGAAAAACTGCGAATGTTTTATCCTGGAAACTTGAAACTCACATTTCGGCGACCGTTGGACAAACGGCATGTACCAACTCGCGTCGAGGATTTTGAACGAGGAGAGATTCTGGCGCACGTCTTCTGGGGAAATCAACGCGCTCGACGCGTCGGGAGTTAAGAAGATGGTTTTCGCGGAATTCGTTGCCATGCCTTTAGAAGAAGTGCCTTTAGAACGAAGACGTTTATTATTATTACGACGACGAAGGTTTTGATCGCGCGGGGAATGAGATTGAACTCTTCGCCGCGTGCTCTCGTCGTTCGAGAGCGACGAGACTCGTTTCGATGATACTTGGAGAGGATGAAGACGATACGCGATGCGGATGGCGAACATGTACTCCGAAGTTGAGTAGCGCTCTTCTTTTGTGACGACGCGTGATGTCTATTTTTACTTTCGTGTCCTACCCACAAAAAATTTAGTAATATCTACAGAGCTATGGTGCGCGCGCATTCTTCTTTCTAATGACGTTTTGAGATTCTCCTATTCTCTCTCCTCCCTATTCTTTCTGTGTTGTTACAATCGCGTCGACGGCGACGATGGCTGATTTTCGTTACTTTTCCTTTGTTCAGTGCTGAACGGTTTCTTCGCCGCGTTCGTAAAGCCGTGCCGTTGCGCGTTTGAGAACGGGTCGCGAAAACCACCGTTCGTTTGCGAAGAGGCGTTGGAGCCATTCGTCGGTGGCGATCCACGGCGCGTGCCGCTCGAACCGGTCGCACGCGACCACTTTTTTCCGGTCGATTGAGCGTCTCGTTTGGAAAATTTTGCCTCCCGTGGCGTTTGCGGGCCTCTTTGTGGTTGCTTTTCACTGAGCGGTTTCCCTTTTTCCACCCATTTATCGCGTGACATGCGCAAGATTTTGAATGTTTCCTCGTTGAAAACTTTTTGTTCTATCGTACGAGATGTATCTGGATGGAACCTTTTCAGCGCTTTCTTGTAATACTCTTCGATGGATTTGAGTGCGTTGACTATCTGAGATGCCATGTCCTCCATCGTTAACGTAAGAACCGCGTATAAATCACCTTCCTCCGCGAGCTTATATACGCCTGCCTCTGCTAAACGTTTCGTAGCCAAATCACGCCACATTGCAATATCAGCGTCTTGTTTTTCTGTTCGTTCCTTTTCTCTTTTAAAATCCTCGACTCTGTTTTGCATTCTCTCCGCTTCCTCTCTCGCCTTCTTCTCCTCTCGTTCCCGTTTCGTTTGCTCGCGTCGTCTCTCCGCTTCTACATCTTCCTCCAATCTTCTTCGTCTCATTTCTTCCTTCCGCTCTGCTTTACGGGTCACTTTCGTAAATCCATCATCAGGCGACGTTATTTCCTCTCCCTCTTCTTCCTCGTTCGCATTCGTGTGCGTCCACGACATCGGCTCTGACCCGTTTCCGCTCGTCGTCGTCGCCGCCGCACTTCTTTCCGCCGCGCGGCGAACAGAAGGTTCGTCGTTCGCGTTCGCGCCGTCCTCGTCGCGTTCTTTCTTTTCCTGCTTCCGTTGTTCCTCTTCCTTTTTCCTTCGACTCGTCGTCGTCGTCGTCGTCGTCTCAAAGCTCTCTCTGGTCGACGCGGTCGGCGACGACTCCATCATCATCTCCGCGTCTTCTTCTTCTTCTTTCGTCGTCGTCGTCTTGGTCGTAGTATTCTCCTCTCTCTCTTCTTCCACGTCGCAAAGAATCTCTCTCACTTTCGCGTTCAAAAAGCTCCCTCGCGTCTGCTCCTCCACGCGTTTCTCCAGCGCGCGCAATTCCTTCACCAGTGCCTCCACCCCCGGGGTGGTCCCTTCTTCTTCTTCTTCTTCTTCTTCTCCACTTTGTCGTCGTCCCAGTTGCTTTTCGCGGCGGCATCGCGGACACCACTTTTTGGTCGACGCCTTCTTTGAAAGTCGTCCAACGCCGACCGCCGCGACGACCAAAAGCACCAGCACCCAAAGCGGCAGACTCACACTCACGGCCACCACGGTCGTCGTCGTGGTTTTTCCTCCCAACAACGCACTCATCGTCGTCGTCGTCGTCGTCGTCGTCTCTCTCTCTCTCTCTCTCTCTCGTGTGTCCAAATTGAAACGAAAAAAACACGCCGCGCGATGCGTATGAGTATGAGTAGTAGTATTTTTTTTTGGCGTTGTTGTGTTCTTTTTTTGTCTCTCTCTCTCGTCTCTCTCGTCTCTCGTCTCTGCACAGCACAAAGGAAGTGTGGGGGGTCTTCTGTCCTCTTTCCAACGACGACGATGATGATGCACAAAAGAAAAAAAGGGGGGCGTTTTTTGGTGTCCTTTTTAATTGCTTTGTCCCTTTCAAAACGTTTCGTCCTTTTTTTTTTTGAAAATTTGATACCCTAAATATGTCACACAGTCACACACAAAAAAAAAGGAGAGGAAAAAAAACACCAACGGAACACCTCGACTTTGTTGCACTCTATTATTATACTCTCTTTCTCTCGTCATAATACACTGTGTGTCTTTGTCAGAGAGCGTCGAAAAGCTATAGTAGGTCTTCTTTCTCGAAAAAACACCACCACCAAACCTTTTCTTCGCGCATCGATATATCGATATCGAGATCTCGTAGACTCTTCTTCTTTTTGAGAAGAAAAGAATCGAGAGATTTAGTAGTACTCGAGATCCGGAATTTTTGTGCGTTTGGAAGAGACACATCCTCTTCTTCTTTGAAACGAGAGATCTCTCTTCTGCGTTTTGAGAAGAGACGACTTTGAAGAAGAAGAAGACAAAGACAAAGAAGAATGGGAAACGGCCAATCTCTGCCCGGCGAAGGCGGGGGAGAGCGCGGCGGGAAGAAAGGGGACCCGTCGAAAGGAAAGAAGAAATGGGTTCCGCCGACCCCGCCGGAACGCGTCGGGAAGAAGAAGAAAAAACGAGGGACGATGGCGGGAGCAGGGAGCAAATTACCTCCAATCGCGCCGGCGACGAAATGTAAACTGCGGGCGTTGAAATTAGAAAGAGTGAAAGATTGGCTGCTGATGGAAGAAGAATTCGTGGCTCGACAAGAGGCGGAAAAAGCGAGCACGAGAGACGAACGCGACGAGGAAGAACGATCGAAATTGGATGATTTGAGGGAGATGCCGTTATCGGTCGGGACGTTAGAGGAGATCATCGACGATAATCACGGGATTGTGAGTTCAGCAATGGGGCCGGAGTATTACGTGAACATACTGTCGTTCGTAGATAAGACGCAGTTGGAACCCGGATGTGCGGTTTTGTTGCATCACAAACATTCCGCGGTGGTTGGCGTGTTGGCGGACGACGCTGACCCTATGGTTTCGGTCATGAAGGTGGATAAAGCGCCTCAAGAGAGTTACGCGGATGTGGGGGGATTAGAGGATCAAATTATGGAGATTAAAGAGGCGGTGGAGTTGCCATTGACGCACCCGGAGTTGTACGAAGATATTGGGATTAAACCGCCGAAAGGAGTTATTTTATACGGTGAACCTGGGACGGGGAAGACGTTGTTGGCGAAAGCGGTGGCAAACTCAACGAGCGCGAGTTTCTTAAGAGTAGTTGGGTCCGAGTTGATTCAGAAATATTTAGGCGACGGGCCAAAGTTAGTGAGAGAATTGTTCCGAGTAGCGGACGACATGTCGCCGTCGATTGTGTTTTTGGACGAAATCGACGCCGTCGGGACGAAAAGGTACGACTCGCAAAGCGGCGGCGAGAAGGAGATTCAAAGGACCATGTTGGAGTTGTTGAATCAACTGGACGGTTTCGACGATCGAGGCGACGTGAAAGTCATCATGGCAACCAATAGAATCGAAAGTTTGGACCCGGCGTTGTTGCGCCCTGGGAGAATCGACCGGAAAATTGAATTCCCATTACCGGATGCGAAAACCAAAAGACACATCTTTGGCATCCACACCTCGCGCATGAACTTAAGCGAAGATGTGCAACTGGAAGAATTCGTCATGGCAAAAGACGATTTGTCCGGCGCCGATATCAAAGCCCTCTGCACCGAAGCAGGTTTGTTAGCGTTGCGAGAGAGGCGAATGCAAATCACGCACCAAGATTTCAAAACTGCCAAAGACAAAGTGTTGTACAAGAAGAAAGAAAACGTGCCAGACGGGATGTTCTTGTAAGAGAAAGAAGGAGAGAGAACGCCGCGCAGCGGCGGCGGCGCCGTTAGATTTTGCATTTTTAGTAGGTACACGTCTGAAAACACGAATTCATAGCTCATTTTGCACACAACAACACATCTACATCCGACGTTCGCTCGCCGCGTTCTTCACCATAATAGTTTGCCCGAAAAAAAATGTCGTTCCCAACACAAATAATACATCGTCATTTAAAACACGCAACAGTTTGACCACCAACACAAGAGAAATAATGACGCAAACGCACCACCACTCTCGCCATCATCATCATCGTGGTTACCCCGGCCAAAACGACGCTCCAATTACCGTCGCTCCATCCGATTCGAAAGAAACCATCGAGTTGAAAACGTTGCTCCACGAGATGCGACACACGCGCGACGGCATTTCGGACGACATTAAATCTTTGGGCCCGATTCCAAAGCGTCGAACGAGAAAGAAAGAAGACGAAGAAGAAGAAGAAGAAGAACGCCGGGATCAGCAACCGCGACGAGATGACGACGACGAAGAAGAAATGGCACCGAAGAAGCGAACGAGAGAAACCAGCAGAGAAACGACGACGACGAGAGAAGATCCGGAGAGAAAACGTTCGAAACGGATGTTTGGGAACTTGGTCTTGGGCACTTTGCAAAGATCGAAGACGGATTTGTTGAAAACGCGAGACCGTGAGGCGCAACGGAACGATTTACTGAAAGAAGCAGAAACGAAAGCGGTGTCGCGGAACGAGGAGATATATAAAGAGTTTAAAGAAAAATACTGGGAAAAGCGAGAAGCGTTGATTGAAAAACAAATCGAATTGGACGTGAACGTGAAATATAAGCAGAGAGAATTGTATCGCTCGTTGGCGTCGGATTGCGAACGGGAAATCGCAAACGGGAAGTTACGGACGGAAGCGTTGCCGAGGGTTTTTTGGAAGCCGAAAAAAGAGACGATTCAGACGCAATCGATGTTGGCTAGGCAACCAGGGAAAGTAGAGGAGTGGTTGAAGACGAAGATGATGGAGGTAGAGGACGGGTTGGAGAGGATTGCGAAGAGGAAAGAGAAGTTCGAGGAAGCAAAGGAGAGAAGGAGAAGAGGGGAGGACGAGTTCGACGAGGAAGAGGAGGTGGAGGAGGCGGAGCTTAAAGATGCGGACGCGGACGACGTAGCGCCGATGGAAGGGTGATTTTAAACTGTATAAATATGCATGCAATACTCCGTTAAATCTACTACCACCACTACTACTACTACTACTACTACTACTATTACGAATGCAACAATTCGATTAAATCGCGGTGAAAAACTTTCAACGGTTTCGGATGTTTTTTAAATCCGAGCGCAAACTCGCCGTGCGTGCCGTGGTCGTACACTTTCAGGTCAGTTTGTACGCCGACTTTACGTAAAGTTTTGTGGAAATCTTCAGACTCTCGCATGGGGACGACGATATCGGCGTCCGAGGTGAATAAATACGTCGTCGGGAACGACGTCATCAAGTTATTATTATTATTGTTGTTGTTGTTATCTTCGTTGCTGCTACTACTGCTACTATTTTCTAAAATGTGAAACGGCGACATCTCTTTAAATTTATCCTGTCCACCCATCGCTCTCCCCATCGTGCTCAACATAGCCACGCCTCTCTTATCCTCGTACTCGTAATGCGTCGCGATGTTATACACGCCGCACATGCCGACGAACGATTTCAATTTCTTCGATTCTTGTTTTTCATCATCTAACAATAAAGCCATGGCACAAAGGTGACTCCCCGCCGAATGTCCCACCAAATGCGTTCTGTTTGCATCCGCCCCAAACAACTTCGCGTTCATAATAGCACACTTCAACGCTTTCAAAACCTCTTCCGATTGTGCCTTGGCAGACTTCTGCGGATACAGCGTGTAGGAAATAACCGCCGTGACGATACCTTCCTCCGCTAATCGATGAGCCAAAGGTGCAAACTGCCATCGTTCACCAGAGGACCACACGCCACCGTGAACGAATACGGCCATCGGAACGCTCGGGTCGACTCCTTTGCCGCTCATGGACGCTTCCATGCCGCTCATTTTCCGTCTCACGCTCACATCTTCCTCCAGTTCATAATCATCGTCGTCGTCAAAAAACTTTACATCTTTCTTCCGTCGTATAGATCTCAAAGATGGCAAATACACGTCAAATTTTTGCCTCTCCTCTTCCCCGTACTTGAAATCTTTCCTCAAACTCACTTTGGTCTCCTTAAACCTCATCATCATCTCTCCGTCTCTCGCGTCTGCTTTTGGGGAAAACTTATGGATAAATTGACATCGCACGCCGTAGGGGACCATAGAAAGTATCCCTTTCGCTTCATCGATGAACAACTTCGCAATCTGTACGGACCGTTTGAGTTTCGAGTTTGGATGCAACGCTAAGTCTGCCGGGATGGCTTTGATGGCCTCTGGGAAGGACATTTGCGTCGTTCCAAGACAAAGAGAGAGCGAAGTGCTTGGACACGTTTGATTTTCAAGTGGGGATTTTCTTTTACAAAATCGCTCTAAAAAGAAACGCGTAAAATAAGAATACCGCGGCGGCGCGAATAATGTAACGACGGTTTTTTTCTCTCTCTCGTCGGTTTACTTTCTCGGTTTACTGTTTAAGTGTTAGATGTTGTAGTACGTTTTTGTCTTGTCGTCTTCTTCTCGGATAAGCAGTCTATTCGCTCGCTTGCGCCTTCTCCTCTTCTTGCCCCGATTCTTGCGCTTCCTTCGCCGCCTTCTTTTCCATTCTTTCAGCCGTCTTCCGTCGCTCTCTCTCCAAAACTTCCGCTTGCAACTCTTTCGCCGAGTTCATTCGAGACAACACGGACTTATACAACCCCAAATCGCTGTTAATCTTCTCCAATTCCACTCCACTCGCCTCGGAAATCGCCTTCAAATTTTCCTGCGACGTTTGTTTGCTCATCTCCAACGCTCGGAAGAAACCAATCGCGATGAACTTGTCGTACACTAAACTCTTCGATTCAACTTTAGATTTCATGCTGGCAAACATCGGGTTCGCGACGAGCCCGTCGATGCTGGTTTGCTCCGATGCAAACGTCGACAACTTCTCTGCATCTGCCCTCCACTTCTTCGGGTCTTGGTTGAGCGCTTCCATAAACGTGTTGAAAATCTTCTCCTTCGCGTTTGGGTCTTCCTTCGGGTAGCCTTCGAACAACTGATCGAAGACCGACACGAATCCTAAACTTCGCATCTCTTCGTGTTGGTACTGCGCGTTGGTCGTGGTAAAGTGCATGCCGACCAGTAATTCTTGCAACACCGTCGCCCAAATGGACGGTAAAGGGTACGGGTAGCCTCGAGTAAACTTGGCTTTCGTATCTGCCACGGTCGCCGGGCCAGCTGTAATACGTATTATCAACGAGAGATTTGGATTGGAAACACAACCAAAGCACCACCCCATTAAGGAGGGAGGGAGGGAAAGAAAAGGACATTGATGGAACACTTTGAGTCAGCAGCTCTAAATAAAAGCGACGAAAGCGGTTTTTCGACACGACGCGTTTTTGTCGTCGTCGTCGTCGCAAAAGGTCGTCTTCGTCTTCTCTCGGAAAACACGCGCTAAAGGCGCGCGCACACTTTGCAAAACAGAGAGAGAGAGAGAGAGAGAGATGACTCCTCCTGCACACCGACGACGTCATCCCGGATCGATCCAAAGTTTCCCCAATAAAAGGGACACAAAAACGCAGAAGAACAAAACGACTTTGACGCACCCGTGGCGGCGACGGCATCGACGCGCGACTTTTTTGGTGTGTGTGTTGGTCTTCTCGTCGGTACTAAAGCTTTCCTCCTCGAAGAAGCCTTTTGGGAGGACCTCAAACACCTCGTCGTCGTGTACACCGCATTGTGGTGGTGCGTGGCAAACATGATGGTGTCCAAAAGAGTGACGTTTTTCCAAAGAAAAATTGGGCTTTTACCAAAACGACGACGAGAGATGACGGTCTCTTTTCGAAAGCCCAAAATCGCCCCGTTCGAACACCCGTGGGACGCCGTCACGTTTTCGGACCGCGTTTCGGAGCTTCTCTGCCATGAGTCTCTGATTGCGCTTCTCTGCCTTGTCTAAAGCTGACGTCAACGCCGAGACGTTCGTCTCGGCCGTCGTCGCGCGACGGAGAATCTTGGCGCGTTCCGTTTCGAGAAACGCTAACCGTTTATCGCGAGTACTCGTGGATTTTTCGCGAAGTGAGACGCGTTTTTCGCGCAAGCAGAGATCGAGGTGCGTCTTAGAGTCTCTGTCTCGCGCGAGTTCGCTCTTTCGAAGTTCTCGTCGAAGGAATACAATCTCCTCGTTTGAAGAGGCGGCGGCGTTCGACTCGAGCGGAGACAAAGACGACGCCCTGAACTTCTTATCGATTCTATCCGAAGCACTTTTTTTCAACGCGTTCAATTCCTCTCGCAACTCCTCGATGATTTTTTCTCTCGTTTTCAGCTCTTTATCGTACTCTGAGAGGACGTCGGTAGCGTCGACATCGTCGTCTTTGCGCCGTCGCTCGGCGTTCGTCTTTTGTTCACACAGCATCTTCACTATTCGTTTCAACCGTTCGATTTCAAAGTCCTTTTGTTGACGTTCTCGTAAACGCGCGATTTTAAGCGCGTCGCTTTCCTCCAGCGATGCAACATCCAACACGTACGACGTCTTTGCCACTAATTCGTCGTCGTCGTCGTCCTCTTCTTCTTCTTCGATGCCGCCGTCTTCGATGCTTTCTTTTCTCGTCTTTGAGGAATTCGATGATGCGTTCGAGTCAAAGTTCTTTTTGACCAAAGTCGTTTTCTTTTGCGCGTTCATCTCTTCGTTGTGGTCCGAAAGGAGACGCATCATTTCTTCGCATAACGCGTTAAACGTGGCGTTTAATTCATCCCTGAAACCACAACCACGCGAAGACGTGGACGGCGAACTGGACGCGTTCGTTCGATCGTCCGCGAGTCGTGTCATTTTTTGCGGCTTTTTTATTTGACGACAATGGATGGAAGAAAGAAGAGACTTTTGAAAAAAGAAAAGAGAGCGATTGAGCGAAAGGGCGCGACGACGCATTAAAGCAACGGGCTACATACATATTCTCTTAGTATAACAAATCTCTCTCTCTCTCTCTCTCTCAATTTTATTGTATAGTGTTCTAATGCGGAGGTTTCTTTCTTCTCATTCACTCTCTCTCTTTCTCTCTCTATTCGCGAGGAGCTCGTTTGTCTCTCTCGCGCTTTCTCTCTCTCTATTCGCGAGACTCGTCTGTCTCACTTTCTCGTTTCTGCATCGAGGCGTACTCTGTCACAAATCAACGCCTTGACTAATCAACCATATGTTAAAGTGCGCGTATCCTACCACCATTCCTAAAAGCGCCCCGACGGCAACTTGCACCGGCGTGTGGCCGAGCGAGTCTCTCAAAGGTCTGCTATCCGTCAACGGATGATCTCGCGGGAGCTCGACGATGAGCTGATTTAAAACTTCCGCTTGTCGTCCAGCGTGGAGACGAACGCCGGTGGCATCGTACATGACCTGTAGAGAAAAGGGAGAGAGATAAAAAAACGTCAGTCGCGTGTTCTTCTTTCGCGCCGCGCGCTCTCGAGGCCAGAGAGAAGAGAAAGATCTCTCTAGCCCCGACTCCAAATGTCTCTGAAAGAAAAAAAGAACTTGACCGCGAAACGCACGCACCACCAGCGAAAACACCAAGCACAGAGCAAATATGCTCGAATCTAATGCATCTTTCAACCCTATCGCCGTCGTCAGCCCGACCACGAGCGCCGTGTGCGACGATGGCATCCCTCCACTCCCGACTAATCGCCCCCAATCCACTTTCCCGGTCGTGTGGTAGTAGGTGAAGACTTTGCAAATTTGGGCGATGGTAAACGATAACATCGCCGCGACGAGGGCCGGAGAACCGACCAGGGACGACGCGCCTTTCGCCAAATTCCCCATTTGTTATTATTATTATGAGTCTTTCTTCTTCTTCTTCTTCTTCTGTTGTTGGACTTTGCTCTCTTTGTCTCTGTCTCTCTCGCGCCCGCTTTTGGACAAAAACATCCTTTTTTTGCTCGGGACAAAAAGCCCCTTACTTTTGAGTCCTTAAACTCTCTTTAAAAAAAACGCCTGTTTTTCTTCCATATAACGCATTTTTTCAAAAGCACTTGCATCGCACATTCGAGAGAGAGAAGACAAAGAGAGAACCTATCACCGCACATATAAAGCATCGTCGTCATGGGGGAGAAGAAAGAAGAAGAGGAGAGAAAAAGCGACGACGACGACGACGAAAGGAATGGGTTCGACCTGTCGATGTACGACCGGACCGAGATCGAAGCGATCGAGACGCGGTGCGGCGTCGAATTGGAATCCGTGGATCCGAAGGCGATCTCGCTGGCCGTCTCGCGCGCGAAAGAGTTGGCGAACGGGTTTTTTAAGAGCGGAAAGTACGAGAAAAGCGTCGAGCAATACACGGCGGCGATTGCTGGAGCGCGGAAAGATAAGACGTTGTGGCGCAACAGGGCGGCGGCGCGGTTGCAAGTAGGGGAGAGATTGGAAGCGATACATGATTCGGTGAAAGCGGTCGAGTTGGACGAGAAAGACGCGAAATCCTGGTATCGATTAGGGACGAGTTTGATGGCCAATCACGAGTATTTGAAGGCTGCTCAAGCGCTGAATACGGCGGCAAAATTGATGCCGGGGAGCAAAGATATCGAAGAATGGTTAGCGGCGGCGAGAGGGATGTACGAGGAGGAGAGGAAGAGGAAAGAGAGAGAGGAGAGATCGCTGAGGAGAGATTTGGCCTTGAGATTGAGAAAGGCGAGGAGAGAAGATCGAAATCAGGAGACGATTAATCAATGGAAACAAACGCTGGGTGGACCAGATTGGGACGTGGAGGATTACGCGTGGAGACCGACGTTTTTACCAATCGCGCGATCGAAGAAAATAGACTACGAGAGATTCATGGATGATCCAAGAAAGAGAGGTATCGTGAATTACGCCGTTGGTTTAGCCGAATTGAGTTCTCCAAAGGTGGATATTTGTAATGGATTGGCAGACTTTGAGAGATTTCGCGCGTACGAGAAGGCGATCGGTCGGTGGGCGATATCTGGAGACGAAGAAAACTCGACGAAAACAACTGCGCTCGTGTTGAGTTCAGGGTGCGGCATTTTACCCGCGCTCGTTGCGAACAGTGATGCCGTTAAGTGCGTTATTGCCATCGAACGTAACCAGTTCTTGTACAGAAACTTGAAGCAAATAGCAAAGGCGAATAAAAAGTTATTCGAGAAAGTTTCTCTCGTCGATCAAAAGCTCGAGAGTTGCGATAGAGTGAAAGATGATGATGTCGATAACGGAGAAGGTAAGAAAGGTGGCGAATCGGAGATGAAAGAAGCAGTCGAAAGTGAAAAACAAAGTAAAGCTACGAATAGAAATAGCCCGGTTGAGTTGCCGTGTCGCGCGAATATGATTGTGACGGATTTGTTCGATTACACAGTACTTGGCTTAGGCGCGCTGTCGGCGATCGATATTTGTGGTCATCGGAAGCTCGTGATGCCAGAGGCCACGGTGACTCCGTCAAAACTTACGATTAAAGCGAGATTAATTGAATTACGACTAACGACGGTGTCCGGATTTGATTTATCGGCGATGAATAACTACCGATGGAGCCCTCAGTGCGCTAAAGTGAACCTGTACGAAGAGCCTCACGAAGTGTTGTCAAAATCGTTCGAATGTTGCACGGTGGATTTGAACGAACGGTTGCAAAAAGCTTTAAATGAAGATGTGGTAAAAGATAGAGATGATGGTACTATCGATTACGACGATGTATGGGAGTTCGAAGCGCTCGAAAACGTTGAGATTATCAAAGATGGCACGTGGAACGCTGTGGCGTTTTGGTTTGAAGGCAAACTGGATGAGGCAACGATATTTTCTTCTCTGTCGCCCAAAATCGCCTCGAGTTTTGACGACGACAACGATGACGGTGGAAACGTGATCCACGATGGTGAAAAAGAAGGAAAAAGAAATAAAACGTATTGCGAGTCCTTCAAGGTTGGCGTCCAGTACCTCGACGACGTGCCAGTGAAGAAAGGCGAGATCAGACAAGTCGCCATCAAACGCGACGCGACGCAAATATATTTCGAATCTTTGCCGCCACAAATGCGTGCGCGCCACGCGCACGTTCCATCGTGGCACTACGATATGCTCAATGACTCTAGTCGAAACGACGCGTACGAGAAAGCGATCAAACGTGCCGTCGAGCGCAAAAAGGGCGAGAAAGGCATGTGCGAAGTTCTGGACGCCGGGGCGGGCAGTGGGATCTTATCCATGTTTGCCGCGCGTTCTGGTGCGGATTACGTGCACGCGTGCGAACAGAACGGTCACATGTGCGACGTTGGAGAAGAAACCGTGTGCATGAATGGGTACGGATTAAAAATTATGTTTCTTAACAAAGATGTTCGACGTTTGTTTACGAAAGAATCCGTAGGTTTAATCAAGCACGGTTTGAAACCAGATGGGAACCCTCCAGAGATGGATAAGAAATCCGACGTTCTCGTGTTCGAGGTTTTCGATTCGGGCTTAATTGGTGAAGGTGCGTTTCACATCGTCGGCATGGCGAGACACCGGTTATTGAAGCCAGACGCCACGCTCGTTCCCCGCGCGGCGAAAATGTTCGCGGCGCCGATCGAGTATAGGTTTCAAAACTACCAAACGCTCGATGGTAAACACGTCATCGATCTAACTACCGCGAACAGGTGGAGATACCGAGACGATTACGAAGGCGTGAACTTAGAGAAGCTTCCGAAAAGCGCGTGGAAAGCGCTCGCGAATCCAAAACCGTTCTTCAATTTTGACTTTTACGCGTGGGAAGAAAATATGCGCCCGAGAGAAGAGCCAATATCTTTTGAAATCACAGAAGAAGGGACGTTCAATGCCATTGCGTTTTGGTTCGATTTAGAACTTGACGAAGAAACCACGTTGACGACGAACCCGTTCGCGGAGCATGGTGAAAAAGGTGCCACGTGGCAACAAGCGGTGCAACATGTCGAGGAGTTGACATTGAAACCGGGCGACTCGTTGAAAGTCGTAGCCGCCCACGACACGTATGGCATAAGCTTTAGAGTGGACGACTCGAAGTTAGAATTCGACAGAGGTCAAAGACGTACCAAATGTCCTCTATACGACGGTGCGTGGCAAGCACACCACATCGAGTTCAAGCGCGTCACGGACTCTCTGGCGCAGACCATCACGCAGTCGCCCGTCGCGTTTCGCGAAACGTGCGAAACAGCCGTTGCGTGTGGCAGTCGCCCGGGAGATTTAAAGTTCGAAGCTTGGGCAGGCGCAGATTTCTGTACCAAGTTTATGTCTTAATTATAAAGGCTAATTACAATGTATGTTATATGTGATATAATATTCGCTAATCGATTTTTTTCCTCTCTTCATCAAAGACGTTTTACATCTTACGCCAACGTCATGTTGTACTTCTCCGCAAACCTTTTCGTCTCGGCCTCCTTCTCCTCCGGGCTCAACTTGCTCATTCTAGCCTCCTTCCACTTTGGGATGTACAACTTCTTCGGTCCAGTCGGTGCTCTCTTATCCTTTCTCGTCGGTTCCGCGCCTCCATTCGCCGCCAACCACTCCGCTCTCGCATCGTCCGCTTGTTGGTACGCCAAAGACATCAAGTCTAACCCTGCGTCTTTCGCCATCTTTTCGAGACCTACTTTGTTTAAAGTTTTAATCGCTTTGGTTGAAATGCGCAAGCGAATGTATCGCTTTTGTTCCGGCCAGTAGACGCGTTTGTACTGCAGCGATGCGGGAAGAGATGGAGAGAAAATCGTTGGTCAGCGGTAAGGTCTCTTCCCCGACGGGGGGGCCCGAGAAGGTTGGATAAACTCAATAAAATTAAGCGGAGACAAAAAAAGACGAATTCCGACGACCGAACGACGCGCGCCTCAACCAACAACGCGACCAAAACCACGCCCTCAAACGTACCTGTAAATTCGCACGCTGCATTTTCTTATTACGAATGTGCGAAAACGACACCGTGTACCCGTTATTCGCCCTCTTCCCGGTGAGCATGCATTTTCTCCCAGATTTACCGTGCAACGCCGTCGTCGTGGCGTCGATGCGTCCCGTCGTCGTCGTCGACGCTTTCACCGAGCAGGACTTTCGGAATTGGTTGGACAACGACTTCGTCTGAGAGGCGAGAGACGTCGTCGCGCGTAACGAAGACTGAACCGACATTTCGATGTTCGCGTTGTGTGTGTGTTGTAGGGAGTTGCGCGCGCGCGTAAAAGTGGGGTGCTTCTTCTTCGGGCATCGATTTTGTACCAAAGTGCACAAAAAAACCTCAAAAAAGAAAAAAAAAAGGGAAAAAAAAAGAGAATTTCTCCCCCAAAAACGAGAGAAGAAGAAAAACAAGAGGACTCGTCTTTGTAAAGAGTCACTCGATTGGAAGAAGATTCTTTCTTTCTTTCGTCTGGAAGGAAAGCTTTACGCGAGACAACGAAAGAAAAGAAAACGCACCTAAACGCGCGAAGAATAAAGAGAAGAGAAGAGAGAGAGAGAGACGGGAAGAGAGAGAGAAGATTTATTGGGAGGAGAAGAAAACCAAAGCGAGATGGATTCGGACAAACAAGACGGCATTCAAAAGCTTTTGCGGGCGGAGCAAGAGGCGAACGCGATCGTGACCGCGGCGAGACAAGGTGGGTCGCGGTGTTCGAGACCTTTCGCTCGTTCGTTTTTTTTTCTCGTGCTCGGGGGGGAGGGGGGGGCGCGTCGCACCCCCGGCGCGCGTTTCGATCGTTTTCTTTTGGGTTTGTTTTCGATGCGGAGGATAAATCTTTCCACTCACACCCGTTCTTCTTCTCTTTTCGTTTGGCGACGACAGAAAAAACGGCGAGAATCAAACAAGCCAAAGACGAAGCGGAGGCTGAGATCCAATTGTACAGAAACCAACGAGAGCAACGCTACCAGCAAATGGTGGCGCAAGCCACCGGTGGTTCCGATGAAATGACCAAAGAGTTGGAGATGAAAGCAAAACACGCCGAGGCGAATATGAGAGCGACGATACAGAAGAAGGAGGCGAGCGTTACCGGAATGTTGGTGAAGCACGTGACGAGCGTGCACTTGTAGAGAGGCTGAGAGAGAAAAGAAAATTAGTTAGAGAAACAAGAATCGTGTTATATTATATTTTAGTACTTAAAGTTCTTTTTGTATAAAACTGAATGTTATTTATGTCCTCGTTTGCATCAAACACACGTCCACGATTCGCAGTTTGACTTCTCACACGCACATTCGCTCATATCTTTTAATCTTCTTTTCCTCTAGTTTATCAATAAAAAATGATTCGTTTCTTCTCCTTCTTCTTTATTGTGACAGAGATAATAAAGTACATCAACTTTTTGCTCTCCTCCTACTATCACCACTCAACTCTCCTATAACGCCCTTCTATCTCTTTCGCTCTATACACTTGACGCTAAACTCTTCCTCCTCCTATTTTTTTCTATCTCCTCACAAAAAATCACACTCTTTCCTCTCCAATCATTTTTACATTAACCTCCGCTATTTTTAAATCAATACGTTACACACACACACACACACACACACACACACGCACACGCACTCGGCTATCTCTCATTCGCTTCTACAACAGATTTTATCATTAATTCTTCTTGTTTCTTCGATTATTCTTCTGTATACAAATTCTC
>VIAU01000020.1:0-35173 GCA_009618085.1 Bathycoccus sp. SAG3 | reverse complement strand
CTTCTTCTTCTTCTTCTTCTTCTTCTTCTTCTTCTTCTTCTTCTTCTTCTTCTTCCCTCCTAAAAATCAACTCCGCAACTTCCTTCCTCGCCGCGACGAACGCGCTTTCCTCGTACCCTTTCACATCCGCCGCGCGCTTCCGCCTCGCGATTTTGCTCAACTTTTTCGAGTGTTGCGCGAATTGTTTCGCCACTTTCTTCTCCGCCTCGAGGACGCGCTCGCGTATCTCTTCTATCCTTTTCGCGACTATTATTATGGTGTCGTCAACGTTTCGTCGTGGTCAACCAATCGTGTCGATTATTATTGAGACAATACCAATCATCATCATCATCATCATCATCATCATCGTCGTCGTCAGAATAATAATAATAACAATAATACATGTAAAATAAAAGAGGATGGATGTAAAAAAGATGGTCAGTTTTTGTATCGACTCTTTTTTTTATAAGGGGAAAAAGAGAGGTCGACATGTCCCCCCTCTCATCGAACGCGTTTTGTGTGAAGAAGACGAAAAACGATATACACGTCGCGTGGGAATACTACAACGCACAGTCACCGTCCAGTTCATCGAGCAGCGCGTCCAACAAAAAAACTCCCTCTTTTCTCTCCTTCGCGATGATGCGTCGTCCCTTTTGCTGGACGTCGTCGTCGAGGTCCCGATGAGCATTTTTTTTCCTCCCGTTTGTTGTTGCGATTCTTTTTTGACGATGATGATGATTCGGACGCGAAGAAGTGACGTCCGCGACGACGACATTCGAGGCGTCCGAAAGCGCCGCGCGACGCGTGCCACTACCAGCACACAACGAGGACGACGAGGGATGCACACTACGACGCCTCGTGGCGCGTGGGGGCATTTTGGTACACAAATGATATGCGTCCCTTTTTTGTGAAGAAAAAACAACAGAAACTTTTTTCCAGTCTATGCAATAATAAATATTGCAATACAAACGCGCAAATGGGTCATGAACATCGTTGACTGTATATACATAGTAACGAAAGGGAAAAGAAGAGCGGGAACAACGCAAAAACCATCGTCGTCTGACGCGTCGAAAAGGCTCCGCGTAAAACGACGACTCGAAGTGCGGTGCGTGTAGGAATACTACTCCTCCTTTCGTGATGAGTGCTACTGATGGTACAACAACAACAACAACAACAACGCGTGTGTCTTCTCTCAGAAATCTCGATTCATCTTCGTTTACCCTCTCGCTTCGTCGAACGCGGAAGACGAGACGTCGAGGCGCACGCCGCCTTCGCACGTGTTCGCCGAAGTCGCGTAATCATCCGCGTTGTTGGTTTCTATCTACTCTATTTTTGTGGTTTTGCTCGTCGAAGAAAAGTAGTAGTAGTATACTACGTATTACCATCGTGTTGTTATTATGAGTAGTATTATTCGTCTTGGACTTTCATTTGTTCGACGAGTGCGTCTTGTTCGTTGACCAGCCGCGCGACTAAGCGTTTCGAGCTTTCTTGCATCTCTCCGGCAACGAAGACTTCGTCCAAGACGTAATACGCCTTTGTGAATTGGTAAATCAAATCCAATTCGCAGACGTTACCAAAGTACCCGTCCAATATTTCCACGAAGCGTTGAATCTTTTCCAGCGCGAGTAAGACGTTGTCGTCCGCGTCGACCGCGAAGACGAAGTAGAGAGACGCGTATCGTTTGTACACCAACTTGTACGTTTTGTAATCGACGACGTTGCACAAGCGAGACGGACGTGGGATGACGAGATTCATGACGTCGCGCTGAAGCTTGAGACGAGAAGCTTGGGAATACGGCTCGTAGTACTTCGAGAGACGAATCTTACCCTGCTTGGAGAAGAGAAGGGCGAAGTGGATCATGACGCCGCTCTGACCCCCGCTCTCTCTTTCTCTTTCTCGCGTCGCGAAAGAGACGGGCAGGCAAAGTCCCGGGACCTTTAAAAAATGGTGTGTGCGACGACTTTTTGTGAAGGATTTTGTGTGTGTGTGCTTGGGGAAAGACGTACGGCATGGCGTAATACAAGAGAGGAGGCGAGTGACGCGGTTGTTTTCTTCGCAAAGAAATAAAAGTAAGAGCAGTTCGACTCGTCGAGTACACATGACCAGATGCTACGCTTGTTTATTTCGCTCTCTAACTCTCTCTCTCTAACTCTCTCCATCTCTTCTCGAAAAGTACAGCGTCCCGTCCGGCGCGCGCTTATCTCTTCCTCCCGCGGGTAGGGAAATTTTTGTCGTTGCTCTCGTCCTTTTTCGGTGGTGTCTTAGTTTTATTAATCGCAGTCATGATCATCAAGATGTTTGTGATGAACGTAGTCGCAAACTTCAACCCTTGCAACGCTTTCTCGCGCGTTTCGACGCCCTTACCTAACCCGATGGTTTTCATTTTTTTATGCGTGTATTCCACCCCGGTGTCTTTCTTCACAGATTGGTTGTGTCCTCGCATGAGACATCGGGTGGTTAAAAGACCGTCCACGCCGACTGGACCTCGAGCGTGGATTCGAGACGTCGAAACACCAACCTCTGCGCCGTAACCGAATCTAAAACCGTCGCTAAATCGCGTCGAGCAGTTTGCAAACACACACGCCGAGTCGACTCTTTGTAAAAATTGCTCCGCCGTCAAAGGGTTGATCGTTAAAATGCAATCCGTGTGTGACGACCCATTCGCATGAATGTAATCGATCGCTTCGTCCATGTTTTTCACGATTTCCACGGTGCACGCAAATCTCCCGTACTCCAACCTCTTCTTTTCGCACAAAGGCAAGTTCAACTCTTTACTCGCTCGATCGCCGCCGAACAACTCAACCTCTGCTTTTTTCAACGCCCCCAACAACTTTTCGTGCTCCTTTACTTTAACTAAATCCTCGTGAATCAACAACGTCTCCATTGCATTACACGCGGCGCAATAATCTGTCTTCGAATCGACGATAATCTCGCACGCTTTCTTTGCGTCCAAATCCTTGTCGCAATACACGTGACACACTCCGTCCGCGTGTCCTAAGACTGGAATCTTCGTGTTATTCTGGATGTAAGTCACGAGTGCGTTCCCGCCTCTCGGAATGCACAAATCAATCACGTCGTGTAAACCTAGTAACTCTTTAATCTCCTCCCGTCCGGTAATCAAACTCACGCACGCTCGATCGACGTTAAATCTATCGAATTCTTTCACGATGATTTCGTGCAAACATCTGTTCGACTTGGACGCTTCCTTCCCACCTTTTAAGAGCAACCCGTTCCCCGTTCGTATGCACAAACCGCATATCTGCACGAGCGCGTCCGGGCGACTCTCAAAGATAATCAGCAACACACCGAGCGGACTCGTCACTTTGCTCAGGTCTAACCCGTTCGCGATTTCTGTTCTCTCCAAAACTTTCCCGATCGGTTCCTCCATCTCGCTCAGCGCGCGCAATCCGTTCGATAAGTTCGCGATCTTTTGAGAGGACAACTTTAACCGCGCGACGAGGTTTTGGTCCACGTCCGAGCTGTTCGTCGCGGCCTCGATGTCTTCCGCGTTCGATCGCATTATTTCCGATGCATTCTTTTCCAACGACGACGCGATGTTTTTCAACAGCCGATCGCGCTCGGACGTCGAGAGAGATTGAAGCTGACGAGATGCGACGCGAGCCGCCTTGGCCTGGTCCGTCGCAGACGCCGAGACAGACATGACGACGCGTCGCACAGAACAGCGAGACCTTTGAGTTCCTCCTCCTTATCGATGAAAAGAGGTTGAAAATGTTTAGCGCTTTTTTGATTTCCTCCAAAGAAGAAAAGAAAGAAGAAAAGAAAGATAATATTGTCACACGACGGGCGAGGAGAAGAAGCGAGAAAAAATACGACTCCTTCGCGTGGGTGAGTGGACGAGCAGTTTTGGGCGGCGTGTGCGCGAGTTGGTGGTAGTGGTTGTGGTGGTATTACACGATAAAACTTCTGCCTTCGGCATACGCTCGATTCGCCGCGAGCAAGATTTTCTTTCTTCTTCGCCTGCGTACGAGCGCGAGGACGACGAGGAAGAGGACGACGAACGCCAAGGAAAGGAAGGCACCGAAGTTGTCTGCCAAGAGATTGGAAATGGTCTCCTTCTTCTTCTTCTTCTTCTTATCACCATCGTTTGATGAGATGTCGTCGACGACATTTGGTTCCGTGACTGGCATCTTTTCGAGTTCGGACATTTTCTCGAGCTCGTTTTCGCGGGCCTCGCTGTGTTCAATTTTTGACTCGGCGTCAATATTGATCTCTTCATCTTGTTCTTCTTCGGGGTCCTTCTTTTCGCTGGCGTGAATAAGCATCATATCTTTTGCAACTTGGCGTTTCTCATCAACTTCGAGAATGCGGTCGTATTGCGCGGCGATATCGTTGACCCGTTTTCTCGCAGCGTCGCGCTCAGCGCGTCTCATTTCGTACGCTTTATTCAAAGGATGCTCGCGTTCACGTTCGAGTTCCTTTTCGTATACCTTTATTTGTCTCTCGGCGATTCTATCTCGCTCTCTAGCTTCTCTATCGAGCATCTTTTGTTTTCTTTCGTGGTGTTCTTTGCGCTTTTGCGCATGCGTCTTGATGGACTCCATGACGGCGTCGTGCGCCTCTTGATGCCATTTCTCTTCAGCGATTTCCTCGGCAGTTAACGTTCGGTTTTGTTCTTGATTTAAATCATGCTCGGGCGGTAGCTTTATGTCACCTTCATCGTCTTTCGGCATAAACTCTGGATCGATATCTTCCATTTTCGGCTCAGATTCAAGAATCTCCTCGCGGGTCGAGGCGTCAATCTCTACCACTTTCTTCGTCATCTCGCCTTCACCCCTATCGTCATTTTTAGAAATGTCTTGTTCCCCTTCTTCTCTCTTTGTTTCCTTTCTCGTCAACGCCTCGCCCGCGCTTCTCTTCAGCTCGTCGTCCGATTTCATTCCCACCGAAATCTTTCCCGTGTACGTAACTTTGCCTATCGGTTCCTCTATTGATCCTGTATAACAGTCGAGATCTTTCGCTTTCGTCCTTGCCTCTAATCCTTTCTCTTGCCAAGTAGGCGAGTGCGACCACGAATTCGCTTCTTCAATGTTATATGTCGTGTTGAAACCAAAAATATCTGCACACAGTGACATGTGATGGTCGTCGTTGGTGAACTCTTTCGGCATCATCGTTCGCATCTCCGCGGCGATGTAATATTCGCTCGGCGATAACATCAAAGTGTCATCGCACCATCCTTGGACGTAAAAATCTAATGCCACTTTCATTTTATTTTGAAAAGAGTCTTCTTGCGTAGTGCGGTAGCCGTTGTTCAAGTCGACACCGCTGCCCGGCACGATGAAGACGTTCGCATGGTTTCGAGGGGAGAAGAGGGAGACGTAATCGGCGATGACCGGGGCATCCGTGCTGAGATGAATGGAGGCGTCTTTATGAGACGCCAAACAATTCAGCGCTTCTTTGATCATCACGTATCTAGTTCGTTCCGTTCGTGAGACTAAACGAACGGCCGAGTGAAACTGATAGGAAACGGAGCATGTCGGGTGCGAGAAAATTTGTTCCACGCACACGTCCGATTTCGGCGTGTCGTCCGGGAAGCAAGTGGTACTTTCCGGGTAACCCGTGCGGACTTTTAAACACTGTAACCGATTCGAATCAGCCGCTTGTGAGCCTAACACTGCATCCCATGCGTCGGCTAACTCTATTCTCGGACGCATCAAAGCAAAAAATGCGCATCGTAAACACGGATGTTGCGCGACCGTAGCTGGGAAATGTTTATCTTGAGATTGACTATTATCGACCGTTTTGGTTAACACTTTAAACATGTCCCAATCGTCGTCTCGTTTCGTCGACTTCCCACTTAGCCATATGTGCTGTCTTAACTCCTCGTTCTTTAAATCTGGATCGCTAACTAAACTGGGTGGTTTAATTCCGGCGTTCGCGCGAATCGTTACCCACTTTGCGTTTTGCAACAAATCTGCCGCGCATTGCAAGCACGGTTCACACTGCCATCCGGCGATGTCTGCGGAATCGCACGCTATTTTTTCCCCCTCGCAATACTCTGGTTTCTTACCATCATCGTCTCTATGTTCTCTACACGTTTTCTCTTCCTCCAACGACCGCGCGCGACAGTGCCCTTTCCTACACGTACTCTCGTCCGCGCCGAGCGCGCCCAACGCCAAAGTCGCCTCTTTCCCTTTTCCACCCGTTCGTTCTCTCAACATCATCTCTTCACCGTCTCCAAATCTTAAATCCATCCCTAAATGTCCCTCAAAATAGTCCATAGCGTTCCATTCGGCCAGCTCTTCGATGAATAAAACTCTCTTCAATTGCATCGCAAATGCCAACCACTCGGCGACGATACCGCCCATGTGCCCTAATCCGACTCCAAACCAAGCCGTCTTGATGACTAAATACTTCGCTTCGGACCGTTCTCGTTCGTATTCTGGATCGTTCGATAACACGCGGTTCCTCCAGGAGACATACTTTCCGTATTGCGTGAGGAATTCGTGACACGCGAAATGTTTCTCCGCATCCGTCGTCGTCTCAAAGTCCTTCTCGTCGTCTCTTTCCTTCTTCGTCAACGTTTCGTTCGCGACACCCACCAATAATAAATCTTTCCAAATATCATCCTCGTCCAAACATCCACATCGGGATTCGAAATCGTACATCGAACGTCGCTCTTTTCGCGCCATTTTCGTCAACACTCGTCGTCGTTTCGCGCTGTTGTTGTTGTTGTTGTTCGCGGATGACGACGATCGAATCGCGGCGTCGATGCTTTCTTTTTGCGTTTTGGGAACGCATCGAATAAAGTCGACTTCATCATCATCATCATCTCCAAACGCAGCAAAGGTCGTCGTCGTCTTCGATGCACTTCCGAACACCACAAAAAAGAGAGAGACGAAAACGACGAAGCGCACGAAACCACCAGCGTTTTGCGACGACGACGACGACGTTTTGCACGAAAGAAGAAGACAACGCTTTTTTGTCATGACGACGACGACGACGACGTAAAAGTCCTTGGTAAAGGTGGTGGTGGGTTTTGCGCGCGCGTTTTAACAGAGTGTGGAGAATTGGACTTTTGGATTACTCTTTTCGACTCCCCTATGAGTACTTAGGAGTAGACTCCGAAGAAGAGACGAACGAAAATCGCTCGCAAAAGAAGGAAAAATCTATGATGTGGACTCTGATACGATGGCGTCGAGATTCGAATATCCGGACCGTAAGCTAAGCGAGGATGTATGTGCGCCACATTTTCCCACCACTGAACGTAAGCAAACAGACACGCGACCATTTTGAGAAGAAATGGCAACGCATCCACTCGACGGCGCATTAGGTATGCTTTGCGTCTGGCGAATCGCAACCGCTTCGAACGAACGGCTTTTCGAATTTCGATTTGTTCACCGACGTGGATGTCGGGTTCGTCGTGGTCGTTGGCTGGTGTGGGCGATGCGAGTTTTTCTGAGAACAAGTAAAGCGGTGGATATCTTTTGCGGTCGAAACTTGACCCGTTAAACGTCGTTTTGATTTCGTTCGCGCGTAAGATTTTCGTCGGCGGGTATTGGCTGAACATTTTTAGCGCCGAGTGACACAACGCATCGACAGCTCTCAATTGACGCGCTTTTAACCACTTGTTCTTTTTCCTTTTACTCGGCGACACGCTAATCGCTAACGATGAAGACGACCCGAATGAAACGGTTCGAACTTTCTGCATCATCCGCTTAATCTTCTTCTTTTTCTCGTGCTCTGATTCGCCGACAAAAACTTCTTCTGCTGTAATTTCGTTACGAGTATCTGTGTCGTAACTTTTCAAATCGGGAACAGTTTCTAAGCGGCTTAAAAACGAAAACAATACGTCTTCGTCGTTGAATTCGTGTCGCGCTTTGATGATGCCATCGCGTTCTCGCAATAAAACGGCCACGGTCAAATAAATGGGCATTAACGGATGCGACGCTAGGAACAAATCGAACACGCGTTTCACGCACTCAAGTTTGCTCTCCTCTTCTTCTTTCTCTTCTTCCTCGCTGGTGTTTGCACTGCACGACTTCCTCTTACTACTATCACCTGACATCGAATGCCACGTCAAAAGTTTCTGCAACGCGAACTGATACTCGTTTTTCCTCGCGCCAAATGTAATGGCTTCTTTCAACTCGTCGTCTTCGCTCAACGCCGCGTCTATCAATCTTGCCAAACATATCCGAAGAGTTAAAATCGCTGGATACATCGTTTCTCTCGTGTTATCTCGCAAACTAAAAGACGCCAAGCGTTCGAGCATTGCGCACGATATTTTATACCTCGCGTTCGCATCCTCCTCTTTGTCTCTTCCTTCTCCTTCTGCCCCGTCGTCCTTTCCCTCGCCTATCGACAAGACTACTTGCGCTATCGCGTGGAACCCTTGATAATAGTTCAGGCCATTCTCTCTCCGTCCTCCGAAAACCGATCGCAAGCATCTCTCCAGTTCTCTTCTCTTTTCTTTTTGCGTCTCCTTTTCTTTGTCGAGGTTAAAATACGACCGTTCGCAATCCGTCGATATCGTCCGCGCCTGCGTCTCGTCTCGGTCGCACTCTCTCTCGTTCTTGGCAAATTCGACCAGAGATATCTGGTCCTGTTGGATGCCGAGAAGCGTTTGCCACGCGTCTTTCCTCTCGCCGTTTGGAATTCCGGTTAAGCACGCGAGTTTCCTCGTTGTCATCAGCACGTCGTGCGCCGTTTCTTCTTCGTCGTCGTCCATCCCGTCGGTCTCGGCATCCATCCCCCCCCCCGACGTAACTCTAACGGTATTTAAAGAAAGGACTTTTTGACGAGACCCCCCCCCCTTTCAATCAAGTACGCAGCGCTCAAAAATTCCGCCTTTTGCGCCTGGTTTGGTGTGCAACCACCAATGCTCCTCCTCTTCTTCTTCTTTTCTTTTCGGGGGGTCTCAAATTCGCCGCTCGAAGACAGACAGGCGCTCGTAGTAAGTGACGATATGATTTTTGTGAGGTAAAAATATATCCAATTGAAAAGACGAGAGAAAAAACGGAGGAGGCTCCTCCTCACGCATCATGGGTCAAGCGCACGCGAAAGCTGCGCCGACGACATCGCGGCGGCGCAGACAAAAAAACGACGTCGACGAATACGCGGAAGACGACGACGAGGAGGAGGAGGAGGAGGAGGAGGGGAAGACGACGGCGTCGAGAGAGCGCGGCACCGAAAAAGGCAGCGCGTTCGATGATGATGATGATGATGATGATGATGGAGACGATGAAGGAGACGATGAAGAGGAGGAGGAGTTTTCGGAACCCGCGGAGGCGCAGATCGTCGCGCGGTGCGAACGGATGTGCCCGGCGAGAGAGCACGCTCGACGGAAATCTGCGTCCGATTTTCACGCGCAGTTCGAAGCGAGCGACGGCGGGAAGATGCTTAAAAAATTTTCGAGAACGTTCGATGGAAATCCGGACGAGGTGAGAACTTTGGACGCGATCGAAACGAGCTTGGAACGGTTGGTGACGGTGATTGAAGAGACGATAGGAAGCACGAGCGAGGGAGAAGGAGACGCGTGTTGTTCTTCCACGTCGACATCGGAAGAAAAATCGGAGACGATGTTCCACGCTCTCGCGTCGCTCGTTTGGGACCGCTCGAGAGCGATTCGAGGGGACGTGACCGCACAATCCGCGAGCGGTCCAAAAGCGAGAAGAATCATGCGACGCGTAGTCCAAACGTTAATTCGGTTCGATTACGAAATTCAAAAAAGACAGAGGGCGAGAAAGTACGCGTATTTTATGCGCGGTGATCAAATCGAGGAAGACGTTACGATGAAGCGGCGGATGCACGAGGAGGATTCCATGGCACGGATGTTTCGCGAACAGCTCGGTAAATCGCTAGCAACGTATTCGACCATGTGCGCGGAACGCGCTCGGTATGTCAGCACGGAGGAAAAAGCGGAAGTTTTGGCGTATAGATTATTACTCAGACTCTCGGCGAAAATTGAAGATTCCACATTTTCTTCTTCCTCCTTCTCCTCCTCCCCTTCCTCCTCCAAACTCGACAACATCGATTTTCGCGCGGCTGAACCTGACGTTCTGAGCTCTCAGCTCGTTTTGAGGGCAATGCACGTCTCCGTTTGTGGTGACACCGGCAAATACGTCTCCTTCTTCAGGGCGGTGAGTTCCGAATCCTTCACGTTCGAGGAATTTTGTTGCGTCTACGCATGTCTCGACCCGCTCCGCGTTCGATACCTCTTACGTTCGAACATTAGCCACAATCGAATGAAGATGAAGAAAGATGACGCGTGTTCCCTTTTAAAACTCGAACGCGTTGAGAAACTCCATCTTCTTCTCCTCCAAGCCCGCACAGACTTTGACGATATCGATATCGCCTTTCGCGCCGGCGGTCTCGACGAGAGCGACGTCGTCGCACGTAGAAAAGTACTCAAACCAATAATAGCCTCCGCAAACATCACATCAGAAAGCGTGCTTCCAGCATCGGGTGCCGCTGCTTTTCGTTCCTGGAAGAGCGTTCTGTGGTGATTAGACTGTATGTAAAAATAGTTCGCGCGCTGCGTTGTTGTTGCACTACATAATATTTTCCTTTCCTTTTTCCTTTCCTTTTTCCTTTTCAAATTCCTTAGAATTTGGGAGCTCAAAGCTTTTCGTCGACACCGTTGACCTTTTCGCAAAAGAGATGGATTTGGAGCACGCCGCGTTGCTCTGTTCCTCGGCGTCTCGGTACCAGTCTCCGAGCACGGGCGCGCTCGTGCCGTCCGTGCACCCGTCGACGACGTTTTCGAGAGATGCGGCGTACGACGCGCACAGAAGTGACACACATAACGCGAACGGCGACTCCCCGCACGAGTACGTGTACTCGCGCGCGGATAACCCGAGCGCGTTGGAGGTGGAATCTGTCCTGGCGAAACTCGAAGGCGCGGAAGAGAGCTGCGTGTTTTCGTCTGGAATGGCCGTGGCGAGCGCGATAATGAACGCGCTCTTTGTTCCAAAATGCGTCGTGTTCTTTCCGAAGAGATCGTACTTCGTGAACCGAAAACACTTTCGCGAGTGGTGCACGCGCATGCGAGTTCGGATCGTGCACTACGATACGGACGAGGGTTCTCTAGAATACTTAAAATTAGCCATGGAAATGCTCTGCTCGGAAGAGGAAATGCATGAGACTTTCATGTGGATCGAAACGCCGGCGAATAGTTCGTGGCAAGTTTTAGATATCGAGACAGTGACCGGATGGTGTCGCGCAAACGGCGTGACGAGTGTCGTGGACGCGACGGTGTTGACGCCGTTGTTGTGCCGACCGTTGAATTTAGGCGCGGATTTTGTCATGCATTCGTGCTCGAAGTATTTGAACGGACATTCGGACGTTTTAGCTGGGGTGGTGAGTTGTAAAGATCGAACCTCGACACATTGGAAGAGAATTAAAGAGGCGAGAGTTACCGGAGGAGCGGTGTTGTCGCCGTTTGATTGTTTCTTGTTGTTGAGGGGGATGAGGACGTTGCATTTAAGAGTACCAAAGGCGAGCGAGACTGGGATGTACGTGGCGAAGTCGATGGAGCAGTTTACGTTTAGAGGGGATGAGGGTGAAAATGTGAGCACGGGCAAACAAAACACAACCGCTCCGGCGTCGCCTACAACGAAATTTCAGATATCACCGTGGTTCAAGTTGGA
The DNA here is from genome assembly GCA_009618085.1 of Bathycoccus sp. SAG3. NCBI lineage: Eukaryota > Viridiplantae > Chlorophyta > Mamiellophyceae > Mamiellales > Bathycoccaceae > Bathycoccus > Bathycoccus sp. SAG3. Next base: position 23,588 of record VIAU01000020.1, on the reverse strand, counting down.
GGTGTTGTATCCTGGTTTACCTGGACACAAAAATCACGCGATTTCAAAGAAACAACAGGCTGGCAAAAAGAAAAACATGTTTGGCGGGATGCTGTCGGTGGTGATCACGCCGATTTTACCGGAATCGTTTGCAAAGACTGCGGCGACAGAGCCAGAGAAGCCTGCTCAGACAAATAATAACAGAGAAAGTGGTATTAACAACGAACCACGAAAGAATGGAACGGGAGAACAAACTAGTACTACAACGGCAACAATGCCGACAGCAATAAAAGAAGGAGAAGCTGAATTGTTGCCGCCGCAGGATACCTACGCAAATAAGTGGCATTCTCTGGCGTTTGAAATGGCAAAAACGACGGCGACAATGACCAAAATTTGGCGACCAGCCACTTCTTTAGGTGGCCCAGAGTCGCTCATCGAACATCGGGCGTCACTTGAAGGCAGTGACAGCGTGCTCCCCTGGAGTCAATGTCCAGCGGGTCTCTTACGCTTAAGCTGTGGGTTAGAACCTGGACATAGATTGGTGAGAGATTTGAGAGACGCGTTACATGCCGCACATTTAAAAGTATGTTGCGCGCATGGTTTGTTAAAGACTCCTGCGAAGGGTGTCATTAATTCGGTTACCAAAGATACCCCGGGCCAACGGATGCTGTCGCAACAACCACTGGTAAATAGGGACACTATTAATGTGGTTGACGAAGATACCTCGGTCCAACGGCTGTTACCACAACAACCAATGGTAAGTAGAGATATCATATACGGTGGAAATGGGTTCGAAGGTGTACCCCTGGCAAAGCAAGTGACCGCGAATGAGAAGAAACGACCGCATCCAGACACGGCTGCTGAAGAAACACGGGCAACACCACTGGAGCCCGTCGGCGATCTCACGCTAGACATCCCACTTGGAAGTTTGGAGGAACCAAAGATGACAAAAATTAGAAAACCGCGCAAATCAGTCGAAAAACCGGCACCTCTGCCGGACGAGCAAAGATGTTGCAAAAAAAGCACGCAATGGCACTGCTCAAAAGCTCGATTTGGCACGACGAGATTTTGTGAAAAGCATCAAGATTGCGTTTTAAAGGAGATGGAAGGACCCAAAAAAAGAGGACGTAAACCCGGTTCGTTGAGGCCTACGGCGGTGAATGCGGATGGAATGAACGACCGAGTAAGGGACATGCAGCAATTGGCGGTGGGTGCGAAGCAGATGTCAGCAATTGTTTCGCAAGCACAAGCAGTGGCAGCGCTAACGCAACTTGACGAACTGCAACGCGTGACAACAACTGCGATAACAGCTGTACCCATGAAAACCAGCTCACAGTCGGGACAACCACAGCAGACAACGGCTCCGCCCGCAGTAACAACACCAACGATGCCAACAACGACGAATGCGGCCTTAGATCCTCTGTCTCAAAACGTGGCATCGAACGTACCACAGTCGTCGTCACCGATCAACGGCGGGAATTTTAACGATGGTGATCTCGACATGCCTATTTCAATGGTTGTGACGGATAACGGTAGAATCAACTTACTTGCGCGGGATGTGCAAACGCGGATGGATAATAATTAGCTTACAAAACAAATAGAAACACCTATCTCATTAAAAATAGCACGGAGACTGACTTCGTTATTACTTTCTCTTTTGCATCGCCAAAGCTTGTTTCCTCTTCAAACTTTGAATCATCGAATCCAACTCATTTTTTCCGATACCGCCGGAAGATCCTTTCTTCTTACTAGCACTCCCAGGAAAATCGTCGTCTTCGTCCAAAGTAACATTATCACCATTCTTGAGCATCTCTTCGCGAATTTTCTCAAGTTTTGCCAATTTCTTCGCGCGGCGTTTCTCACGTTCACTCGCAATGAGTGCTTTCGACTCGACGTCTTTGTACCTAGGATCAGTTGGGTCGAGCGCAAACTCGTGGTTTTCAAAGAGAGCACCAAATCGTTCATCTTGGACGTTAATGGTTTTCTTGACGTTTTCTTCATTATCCTCATCGTCCATTTCGTCGTCGGATTCCGCTCTTCGCGCTGCTTTTCCTCGAAGTTTTCGCTTCTCAGCCAATCTCGCCTTTTTCGTTTTGCGCGTCACTTTCTCTTCGCCATCTTTCGTTGTCTTCGCGAGAGACTTATTCTTCTTGAAGCTTTGCGCGTCGCCTCTGCCTAGGATGACATTTTCGTCCATCATGAGTAGTTCAAGTTCTGCTTTCGTTTTTGCGTCTTCTTCATCGTCGACTGACCCTTGCTTCTTCTTTTTGGATTTCTTCTTGTTCTCAACGATGGTATCGTCATCGTCGTCTCGAACGTTATCGAAATCAAAGTTTGCGTCTGGTTCTTGCGCGAAGAATGGATCGTCGAATCCGTTGGCTTCATCGTCTGCGCCCGCTGCGAATTCTTCATCTTCTTCTTCTTCTCCCTCTCCTTTCTTCTCTCTCTCTTTCTTCTTCTTCGCGGCTAACTTCTTCTCTCGGCGTTCACGTTGGCGTCTCTCTTCTGCAGTTTCTTTTTGTCCAAGCGTCCCTTCTTTCTTCTTCTTTTTCATTTTGGTGCCGAAATCTTCCAATCCAGCGTGAAATGTGACTTCCATGTCGCCTCGATTGCCATTCTTGCCGGATTTGTTCCCGTATCTGTTTGAGAATTTCTTTTGCATTGCGTATTTCGTCGCCGCCAACGCTGTGTCTTCAATCTCTTCCGATGATGAGGAGGAGGATTCAGAGCCTGAACGATCGTCATCTTCGTTGAGAAAGAAGTCGTCGTCGTCGTCGTCGTCGTTATCTTCTGCTTCATCTTTCCCTCTGTTGTCTGTATCGATGTCATCCAACTTGACACCTTTGCGACTCGTCTTGCTTTTGTAATCTTTTCCGAGCAACGCGGTTAAATATTTCTTCTTCTCTTCCTTCTCGTCGTCGCGCTTACTTTTTTTCTTCTTTTCTTTCTCATTTTCATCGTCATCATCGCTGGAATCGTCTTCTGAATCGGAGGCTAAATATGCTTGAAAATCGTCGTCTTTTAACGTATCCTCCGTAATTTTCCGACCGAATGTTTTCTTCCTCGCAGGATCGGCTTCGTCCCAGGACAATTTTACCGTGGAGTTTCGCAAGGCTTTCACTTCAAATTCAGGCGGCTCGTAATCTTCCGGCGTGTCCGTGGCAACGTCCCGCACTTCGCGATTCGAAAAGTCTTGCTCGTTTGGGACGTATCGTAAATCTAAAAGCGCCGATGATCGCTCAAACTCTAACCCGTCGCACTGTTCGTATACCGATTTCGCAGTTTTAACAGAGTCGCACTCGATTATCGCGTAATAGTATTTCAATCGATCGCGTTCGTATTGTCTCAATTGTTCGTTGTCGATTTCCTTGCCTTCTTTACCAAACTCAAACTCAGAGAGATTCTTCTTGTTTTTACGTTTTTCGGAGAGTTCATTGCCTCCGTATTTGCTCTTCTTAATTTTCGCCACCGCGCCCATCGGACCGATAACGTTTTCCTCCTTCATCCGCTGGAGACCAAAATCGGACGGGTACACGGTCACTCGTTTCACTTCTCCACTCGCCGGACAAAACGAACGTAAAATGGTTAAAATATCCACCGCTCGTATTTGTTGCCACTCGCAGTTAACCAAGGCTAAACGCTTTGTCGCGTCTTGTTCCGGCACAGAACTCTCGTGTCCGGTTTCTCGCCTTTCGGAATAGTTCGCTAACACGCCCTCCTCGGAAAGCTCTTCACTATCCGAGGACTCTTTGAACTCATCATCGCTAGTGTCACTAGTACTGCTATCGCTGTCATCCTCATCATCATCAGAAGAAGAATCCTCGAGACCAACCCCTCGCATCCGATCCCTCGACGCGTCCAGTTTCGCTTGCATATCCGCGTCCATCTCGGGAAGGTCGCGACGGTCCACGTGTACCGGTTTCGCATGTTTTCTTCCCTCTTCTTCCTCTTCCTCTTCCTCTTCTAAATCGTAGTACGACTCCAACCCTTCTCTCGATATCTCCTTTTGCGTTTTCGTGCTCCCCATCGAGCGTCTTCCAAATTTGTCCACTTTTTTCCCTCCAACGTTATTTTCGCCGCCGCCGCCGACTCTGAAATTTTCGTCGTCGAACATCTTCTTAAACCGCGAATCGATTTTCACTTTCCGCGAGACGCGTCGCATGGTCATGAATCGCGGGTCGCGTTGCGCCGCTTCAAATCGAGGGTCCGTGATCACGTCGGCAGGTTTGACCGCCTTAGACGCGTCGAAGTCCCCGCGATGATGATGCGTCGTGCTCTTCTTCTTCTTCGTGTTTTTGGACATGATGTATGTCTCGCGTCTCTCTCTGTGCGTCTCGTCTCGCGCGCCAACCAACACACGCACTCAACAAAAAGATGGAGGAGGTTTCCGCGCACGACGACGTCGAACGCGAGGTTGGACGACGACGGGCGCGATGAGAGCGTTGAGAGCGTACTTTCAATAATGTATAGAATGAGTAGTAGGTATTATTATGAAGAAAAGATTTCACGTTATTACGTTTTCGCCTCGTGACTCCAAGCAGTATTTATAAAAGACTTTGGTGCAAAGGCTTGTTGAGAGCGTACTTTCAATAAATGTAGAATGAGTATTATTATGAAGAAAAGATTTCACGTTACGTTTTCGCCTCGTGACTCCAAGCAGCAGTAGTAAAAGACTTTGGTGCAAAAAAGGCTTTGGCGTCTTCGTCGCGCGATTCCCAGAACACTTTGCTTCGAGGGTAGCTCCCAAATTTGAATTGATGACGGAACGAGGACGAGGACGACGATTGCGTTCTTCTGTCGTCGTACGCGTCGGATAATTTCTGTTTTAACGCGTCGATGTGTTCTTGACTCTTTTTTGCTCTGGCGGCGCGCATATCTCGCGCCCGTCGCAACGCGATTCTGGCGTGCGTTTCGACGCGTCGAGCGTCTTCGGAATGAGTGCGTTCGAGAACAGCGGTTTTTCTGTGCCATTTTTCGCGTTCGCGAGTGATAGCGCGCAAATTTTCTTCCATGCGAGCGATTTGAGCATCTTTGAGCCGGTTGACGCGGCAGAAGCGGTGGTGGAGATGTTTCGGATGGTACGCGTCGACGGACGAAGGTGAAGCGTCGTCGTCGTCGGCGGCGGCGGCGTTTACGAACGTCATTAATTCTTCTACTTCGTTCTCGCCAAGAGTTTCGTCGTCGTCGTCGTCGTCGTCGTTATTGTCGTTGTCGTTATTGATCTCGTCGCTCACATCGTTCGCAGCGTTTGTGTCGCCGTGTAATGATGGTCTTTCTCTTTCGCCGCCGCTCGCCCGAACGACGTCTCTCTTTGCCCTTTCCAACTTCGCGCCGACCGTGGACCGCAAATTCGCCCTCTCTTCCTCCGCTTTATTTTTTATCTCTGCAATCGTGCTCGCATGTCTCGGAAAGTGCACGTTCATTTCTTGATGTTCGAAGCGCAGCTTCATCTCTTTCATCGCCCGTTCGGCGAGCGCCGTGTGCTTTTCGTGCGCCTTTCGCACCTCCTCCGCTTCTTTCACAAACGCGTCGAACGCGCGTCGCATGCTCTTTTCCAAATCCATCCGCATTTGTTTCTTACACTTCAAAGCGGCGTCGTACATCCTCTCCGCCGCGTTCAAGTGCAGTTTTGCCATCGACCTCGTCTGTTTCTCCGCCGCGTCCAACTCTCGATCCAACCATTCCGTCCGCGCGTCCAACTGGTCAACACGTCTCTCCTTTGCATTTTCTTTCCTCTCTTTCCTTTCTTCTTCCTTCGCGCGTCTCTCGGCGCGCAGCACAGACCGCCACTGTTCGTGCAACCCGAGCTCGTTCGCCCGCGACTGACTTTGTTCCTCCGTTTTCGCCGCCAAAGTCGTCGTCGTCGTCAAAGGCGTCGTCAAAGGCGATTGCTGCTGCTTTCCGACGTACATTTTTTCCCTTGGGGCTTCAAAGCAGTCGTTTTCTTCTTCTTCTTCTTCTTCAACACCTCGCAAAGTCGTCGTCTTCTTCTTCTTCGCCTCCTCCTCCTCCTCCTCCTCCTCCTCCGCGTCTTCCGCGTCCTCCTCTCTTCTCTTTTCGTCGTCGTCGTCGTCGTCGTCGCTTTCCATCATCTGTCGCCGTCGTCGTCGTCGTCGTCGTCGAAAGGTTTCGCGCGCGAAAAACTAATTATATAATTCCGCATGCGACATGCGCTTTTTTTTTCCGTTCCGCGTTGACCAAAAAACGGCACAACACAAAAAAACGCACCAAAAAAAGCGCCTCTCTCTCTCTCTTTTTCTTCGCGCGCGCGCGCACACTCAATCTCGATCGATCGAGAGACACTACTTTCGTCGTTTACGTAAAGTCGTCGTTTACTACGTCGTGGCGTTCCTTTCCTTGTTTCGAAGAGAGAGAGAGAGAGAGAACACCCCCGTCTGTACTCGAGAGAGAGAGAGAGAGAGAGAGAGAGACATCTTTTCTCTCTCCTCTCTTCTCCGATGCCGGAGACACCACCACCCATTAAAGTTTTGCCAATGGAGGACGACGACACTAAGAATCGATGGTCGGAAAAGACGACGCCGACGTCGCCGGCCACGCCAGAATCGGCTCTCTTCCGCTTCGGCCTTGGGAAAGGAGAAGGACAGAGACGACGATCGTCGACGCCGCTCGCGCCACCCCCGACGAGAGAAGAGGACAAAGAAGAGATTTTGGGGGTGGAGCGCGTATTTTGTGCACACAATCGATTTTTGTCGTCGTCAAAGTCGTTTACGTCGTGTGATAAAAGCGAGAACGACGACGATCGAAACGACGACGACGATGATGATGAATCGGACGACGACGAAGGAGAAGACTTCGACGTCGTCGTCGACCCTGCCGCCGCGCCAGAGATGATGGACGACGACGAAAACGACGATCGTCGTCTTCTTCGGAAAGCGCAAAAACGGCTCGAAATGCAACAGCGGTCTCGATTGACCCTCGTGCAACGGCGATTGGCGGAAGCAGACGCGAGGGCGAGAAAGCAACGAAACGCGCGAGAACGAGTGGCGGTGACGCTACACGAAGATCAGAAGAAACTGAAACGCGCGAACGATCGAGCGATGGAAGCGGAACGACGCGCCGACGCGACGGCGAGACGGAGAGAGAAAGAAGAAAAGATGGCGGAGAAGGAACGCGAGCGATGCGAGAGGCTGCGCGAAGAGGAACGAGAGGAGATGGAGAAGAGCGAAACTCTGCGACGGGAACTAGATAAAACCGCGAGGGAAAGACGCGAGAAAGAGGAGGAGGTTTTGAATGCGGAAACGATGTGCGAACGGACGATGAGAGAGACTGCACAAGGCGAAAGGGTGGCGTCGATGAACGAACGAGTCGTCTGGGAGAGAGAAGAGAGAGTGGAGAACATGATGGAGACGGAGAGAAAGTTGAGGGAGAAAACAGAAACGCTGGAAAGAAGATCGGAACAAGCGAGAAAAGAGACGGAAGAAATGAAAAGGGAGAACGAGGAGAATGCGACGGAGATTGAAAAGCAAAGGAAGGAAAATGCAGCGTTACGAGAGAAGTGGGCGTTGACGGTGAAAACGTGCGAGAAAACGGACGAAGAGGCGAGAAGATTGTTCGAGGAAACAGGGGCGGCGAAGCGCGAAGACGCGAAGGTGAAATTGGAAATTAGCGCGGAATTGAAAGAGATTGCGTCGGCGAGGAGAGAAATGAAGACATTCGAAAGCGACAGAGAGAAACTTTTAGTCGATATGAAGAAGAATGAAGATTTGATCTCAGCGTGTAGCATCACTTCGGAGCAACACGCGAAAGAAACCGACGAGGACAGAAAAGAAGTGGACGGTTTAGTCGCGACAGCGGCGACACTTCGACTGCGCGCGTTGGAAGTGTCCCGTGAAATCGAACGCGTTAACCAAGAACGAGAAAAATTGCGCGAAAAGCAACACGCGTTGGAGGATGAAATTATTTCCAAACTCTCCAACGAAATCGCCGCGAAAACTGAGCGCACGAAATTCGACTCCAAAAGTATAGAGGAATTGAAGAAACAAACGAGAGACGTCGAATCTACAACAGTGCGCTGTCAAAATCTGAAAGCAATGGCAGACGTGGAAAAATTAGACATCGAGTCGGAAACTTTGGACACCGAACGAGAGATAGAGGAAATTGAGATTGAGATTCAAAGTATGGCGTTAGAGGGGGAAACGAAAGAGGCGCGAATAAAGAGCGGACGAAGGGAGTTAGAAAAGTTAGCAATGGAACGAGACGCGTTAGACAAACGCGCGGAACGTATTAAAGACCGCATATTAGCCGCAGAACGCGTGAAAGCGTCTTATTCAGAGAATAGCAGCACGAATGAAACGACTGGTGGACCGTTAAACGCAACGCTGGCGAGTTTGAGGAAGGAACTCGCTGCTACGCGCAAAGAAAGCGACCAGTCGCGACAAAATTGGTTGCAAGCGCAAAACGAGCTTTTAAGGCTCACGGAAAGCGAAAAACTAACCGCATCCTCGCTACAAGAGTTGCAATCCGACGAACGTCTCTACGAAGGTAAGATGAACAGGCACGAACGAGACGCGAAAGTGTATGAACGAGACGCGTTGGATATTAATCGGGAAATCGATCGGTTACGGAGGAAACTTTCTATGCTGAACGAAGAAGTTTCGCTTTCTGATAAAATATTAGAGTCTGCGCCGGAAGAATTTAAAGTTTTGAAACAAACGCTGCAAAAAACTCTCGACGACGCCAAATGAGAGCTCACATCGGCAGAGAATAAATTAACGCGCGAAAAGCGCGACGTCGCAAAAGAGAAAGCGAGGATTGAGGAGCTTCGCGAGGAAGTTTTGAAATGGAACCACGAACGCGAGAAGGAGATTGAAACACAGAATGCGCTCGACCCGTACGTCGGAAACGTCGAGTTACTCCGAGCGCGAGAGGAAGTGCACGCGTTGGAAAAACAATTGGATAAAGCGAAGCGCTCGAAGGAAGCGATGGCGGCAAACTTAGAAACGAAACTTAAGAAACGCAATATTTTAGCGAATTCAGCGAATGACCGCGTGTTTGTGGTTGGTAATGCGATGCATGAAGCTCGTGAATCCAATGATAAAGATGCAAACAACAACTTTGAGGATGGCGGAAACAACAAGCCGAATGACACCGTCGATGAATCGTACGCCAGCATCAATGCCGACGTATTCGACGACATCGTTCTGTATGAAGACCCGAACGACGACGATATCGCCAACGAAATCAAACGCAAGCGCAACGAAGAAATCCTCGCGAATAGACGACGAAAACATGAGAGAATTGCGCAACGCGAAATTCGCGAGGCTTTGAAAAAAGCCGCCGTTTCGAACGAAAACGCCGATTTGCTCGAGTGCAAAGCGAAAGAGTTGAAAGCATCGTGCGACGTGGCGAGAGCGAGTGCCAAAATGGCCATGCAAGAGATACAGAGACTAAAGATTGAAACAGGAGCGGCACAAAGAAGAGCAGAAGCGCACGTAATTGATACGGCAAGGAGTCAACGCGCGAGAAAAATGTTGGAATCGGCGGCGGATAAAATACGCTACGAGGATGAGGACGACGAAGATGGAAACGACGAAAGGGCGGAGAAGAATCACCAGTATTCCCGCGTCTCTGAGTGTGATCAATTGCTTTCGAACGAACAATCCGCCTCGGATAAGTTGCGAGAGGTTGAAAACGAAAGAGAGCGACTGTCTCGCTTATTGCGACACGCCTGGGAACGAGAAAAAGAAGAAGAGGAAGAAGGAGAAGATCGAGAAAGCGACGACGATGAGGATGCAAAATTGCGCCGCTCAATCAATCGCGCGCAGCATCTTTTAGAATCTCGACACCAAATATCGTTCGCTGCTTCCTACGTCCACGATGCCATCGACAAGCAAAAAACAAAGTTACGGGATCGAGCAGAGAAGTAGTTTTTGCGCAGCGCCACTCTGCTTAGTAGTATCGTTGTTACATTTCCATCTCTACAGTTATCTATCTATCTATCTATCTATCTATCTATCTATCTATCTATCTAAATCTACCTCCCTAATCCCGCCGAAAAATCATTAATTAGTTCCACGGCTGCGTTATGCGCCCTTAATATTTCTTTGTGTAAACTCTCGTCGTTTGCGACGACGACGGCTTTTCCTTCAGGTGAAAACACGCGCCTAAGATCATCGCGATTTCCCTCGTTGTCGTCTTCTTCTGCTCCTTTCGACTCTTTGCGTAACGAGAGTTTATTTCCAACCCCATCAGTGACGATCGCTCCAGCCTCTTCGCAGCACAATACACCAGCGGCGTGGTCCCACACGTTCATCGAATGTGTCCACGGTTTGTAGTGCACGAAGGCATCGCACGCGTTTACTGCTATCGCGACGTATTTAATCAACGACCCACTTCCATAAGCGATTTCTTCTAAACTTGATTCTGGTACCTTCCAACCGGCGTTTAACGTTGTCTGCTTTCCAACATCTGATTCCGAAATTGCAACGCGAATGGTACACAAATGTGACAGCAAACAGGAACGTTTCCATCTCGACTTCGAAACGTCTTCTCCTTTCGCTGCGGTAAACAGCTCCTTGGAAAAGCATCCTTTCCCTTTCACGGCGACTAATAACACTCCAGTCCCTCTTTCCCACCTTGGCGCTGCCAAACAACTTGCCAAAACTGTCCCATCTTTTCCATCGTGATACGACAACCCAATGCAATACTGCTCCGTAAACGTAAACCTCCCGGCTTTTGATTGAACCAACGGTTTCGCGAACGCCTTCGTCCCGTCGATTGGATCTAACACGAAATAGTTCTTTTTAGAAGAGTCACGACGCATAGAATCCTTTCTCGTCTTCTCGTTCGTCTTCTCTTCTCTGGGCGCGTACTTCGCGACTAATTCTTCCACCCGATCGAACACTTCGCCTTCGGTCGGGCACGTTTCCTCTCCGACCAAAAATTCCCCTAATGCCCCGTGTAACGTGTCACTCACCAACCTTTGTATCGCAAAGTCCGCGACGGTGACTAAAGAGTCGTCTTCTTTTCGCCGCGTCGCCATGCCCGACTCTCTGTCCTTCGCTCCATTCTTTTCGTCGTCCACTTCTCTCGCCAAACGCGCGGATGCAACGATCGCTTCGATCATAATTTCGACGCGTCGCGTAGCTTCATCATCATCATCATCTCCAAAGGTTTCCCCAACGAATGGGTGTAAAGTGTGATGGTCATGCCTCGGATCGACGCGACGGAGACTCACTCTTCGACGACTTTTCCCCGCAACACCACCGCGGGGAAAAGGACAAAAGTGGTGGAAGGCGGTCGTCGTCGCCAGACAGACGTCGACGAAAGCGCGCATGCTTTTGGGTGGTTTGTGTGTTGATGTCACGCGCGCGCGTTTGCGATATAGAGATATAATGTAATCAGATATAATAAAATGAGAGATACAAAAAAAAAAGAAGAGGGTGTTGAGACCACAGTTCTTAAAAAAAATTTACCTACACACCTAAATATGAAACCCTCTACTACTAGGTAGTATTTTAGGGGTGTTGTAGAGTCAGGGTATCATACTATTTAGGTCAATGTAAGAACTGGTCTTGAGACTGGTGGTGTGTGTTCCAAAATGCCCCACAAAATGCCCCCCTTCCTCCCCCTCTATAAAAATGTGCACACAACACCACGCGTGTAGAACTTTGAACGTTGTGGCTTTGTGTTGATGTGGCCGAGTACTACTCCCACAACCACACTGGAATTGCTCGGCGCGATTGCCCGGGAATCGAAAAACCTCGCCGGGGAAATAATGTGTGTCGAAAAACGCATCAAATGTCGCGTCTTCGTGTTCGATCTGGTGCCGCGCGCGATGCATTCGATCTGGTCGGCGCTGCATGGTATAGTCGGGGGACTCATCGCGGTGATTTTATCGATCGAACTCGCACTCGCGTTCGATGCGAGCGTGGTGTTTTTTACCGGACCGTTGTGCTTGATCGGATGTCGGCGGTTGATGACCCCTACGGAGATCGATGACGAACGGTTGAGGAGAAGAGCGGCGAAAGCGTATTATACGATGATAGGAACGTTTGAGCGACGGAAGAAGAGAAGATGGAACACGAGGACCAAGAACAAAACAACGAACGAACAATCAGACGACGAAAATGATGATGAAGATGACGAGAAGAAAGAGAAGGAGCGCGTCGATCGACGCGCGAGAGAAGCGTGGAGGAACACGCGGACGAAGCAAAAGGAAAAGAACGATCCACAGTTTCGGCCGTTGCCGGAATGTCGATTGTGGCCACACAGACCGGTGTTTATTCGATCGAGCGCGAGAGAACCGAGTCAACGGTGCATAAATAACTCGTGGAGCAAACTGAAGAAGGATGTGCGAGAAGACGACGAGGCGAACGAAAGTGGCGAGGGAGAGAACAACAAGAAGGAAGAGGAAAAAGACGCCGAATGGAACGAATTAACAGACACGTGTCCAGTGAACACAGAATCTGCATTGGAATTCGAAACGGATATTTTCAAAGGCAAAGTCGTCTGCAGATTTCTCGGCTTGGGAGGGGAAACGCCGGAGCAGTTTTACATCGAGCGCAGTAAAATATGCAATAATATCGCGTTTCAGGTTGTCGTGCAAGGCGAATTTAAAGAACGGATACGGATGGATCAACTCGTCACTGGTGGCGAGTTTAAACGCCCGTTTCAAAATATTCCTCCGAGAACGATCGTATATACCGGTCAAGAATTGTTTAAAGTCATCACTCCAGGATTAGCATGCGACGTGACCGCGGACGAGCCATATTACTTGGCTCTTCTCGGCGGACTCGTGTCGCAAATGAGCGTAGAAACGAAAGAAACGGCACCGAATATTTTAGATTTTGAAATTCCCGAACAGTGCGATAAAATCGAAGGCAATGACGGTTTTTTCCAAAATGGAAAACATTTGAACATGCAAGCGAGAGGGACGAGGCGCGTGAAAGAACTCGCCAATCCAGCGACGGCCAAAAAGTACTACTACGAGCCCGGGTTAATATATACCTTCGATAACATGCAAAGTTATTTACATTTAGACTCGTATAGCTTTGACGTTGGTAAAGTATTGACGCTCAAACTCGAGCGGCATCTCAACGGCCAACCGATTCAATTCTTCGCGAAAACCGGAGACGGTCGCTACGCGTTTTGTTTCGAAATGTGGCACGAAAAGTTGTTACCGTACGCTCCGGAGTGTAGCGAAGAAGATTACGTTACGTTTGCATTAGAAGGTAAGTCCATATCAGCTTGAATCAACACGTGGAATAGTTACTTAGTATATTTATAGCTAATATCTCGGTACAGACTTATCGATCGAACTGTATGCGTCGATGCCTCCTACGACGTTATGCACATCCTCAAAACCCAAACTCAACAACATTTGACACACTTTTGCACTCCTAATCCCCGCTTTACACATAACAATAGTCTTCTTCTCCGGATCGACGTCCATCTCAATCGTCATCTGCCACTTTTCGGCTTGAGATAACGGATACAATAAAAATCCGTCCACTTTGGCAATCGCAAACTCGTTCTCCTCTCTACAATCGATGAGATTGACATCCTTACTCGCCGCGTCCACGTATTGTTTTACCTCATCCACTCGAATCGATTGCATTTGTGGCACCGTTGCTCCAGATTCTTTCACATCTAACACTTTAATCAAGTGGTGCCCAAACTGCGTGGTGCAAAACGCAATCTCGTTTATCGGCGTGGAGAACGCCACCCGTTCAAACTCGGGCACGGTTTGACCTCGAGTGATATACCCAAGGTTTCCGCCTGTTGTTTGGAAAGAGAAGACATCGCGTGCGGTTGTGAGTACATGATTCAATGCGTGGTCAAAAACACGTCCACGCGCGCGAATTCACACACCTCTCGCTCCGGATGGACATTTACTGTGCAATTTCGCTACGCCTTCAAACGTCTCCGCCTGCCCATCTAACAGGGCTTGAAATTCAGACAACAACGCTTTACCAGGCTCGGTCGCGTCCACGAGAATGTGCGCGACTTTCACCGCGCCCTCGTGATTGGCCTTTTCCGACGACGACGATGAAGCAGCAGCGGCAACAAAGAATCGCGCGGTTCCATTATTCGCGACGCAACGCGACCGGCTTTGTACAAAGCGCGCGGACATTGACGACGACGACGTCGATGGCGACGAAAACTGCCGTGTCGTGGCGTTGAGAAGCGTCGCAGATTTGGATGACGACGACGACGATGCAAACGTGGAGGTGGACGCTCTCGTGGACATTCGTCGCGCGGACTGCGCGCACATGGTGGATACACACGATCTCATCGCGTTTCTTTTCGACAAAAGTGTGAAGAGTTTTTATTCAAAGAAAAGGATATATCAAAATGTGAATTATATAACAAAAACCAGTCGTCGTCGTCGTCGTCTACACTTCGTTGATCAACTTCACCCAGTTCTCGATGATCAACACACCGTTATCCGTAATAATACTCTCCGGGTGAAACTGGACGCCTTGAATTTTCGGGTACTTTTTATGTTTCACTGCCATGCACACGTCGTCTTCGGTCCACGCGACCGACTCTAACTCGTCGTGAGGGAAGTCGTCGTTGCTGATAACCAGCGAGTGGTACCGCGCGGCTTCGAATGGAGAACTCAGCCCAGACAAGACGGTACTCACGTCGGTTTTATGGAACACCGGGGAACTTTTCCCGTGCATTAACCCTAACGGTGCTCGCGTGATGGTTCCTCCGAACACTTGACCGATGCACTGGTGCCCCATGCACACGCCGAAGACGCCAAACTCGGGGCCTAATTTTTCCACAACTTCCAACGAAATTCCCGAATCTTCCGGCCTTCCTGGACCAGGGGAAACTAATATTCCTTTTGGGTTCATCCGACGGATCTCCTCTACCGTCTTCTCGTCGTTTTTAAACACGATCGGGTCTTTAATCCCACAATCGCCTAAATATTGGACCAGATTGTACGTGAAGGAGTCGTAATTATCGATGACCACGATCGGTCTCTCCTCGTCGTCCTTCGATCGCGCTTTTGCCAACGCATAAAAACCTTCTCCCCGCGACGACGACGACGACGACGACGACGACGACTTCTTCAAAGGGAGTCGTCCTCCCCGTCGCCAATTCGACTCCAATCCAATCGCTCCTAATCTCCAATCGCTACTCCTCCTACTCCTACTCTTACTCGCGCTAAAGTTTGCGCTCGTGCTGCTGCTGCTCGTCGTCGTCGTGGTGGTGGACGCCGGGCATACTCCTCTCATCGTTGTTATATCGAGACGAGTATGATGTATTCGCACAACAAAGTTTTTCCGTAAAGGTGTGTCTCTTCTTCTGTTGCACTTTTGTTTTTCTCTCTTTCTCTCTCGCGATAAAAAACACGCACGGAGAGAAACCCTAATCCCTTTCTAATTCCTAAACCCTCCGTTTTACTTTTTTTACGTTTTTTGGGGGAAAATTTTCAAAATTTTTTCTTCTCCATTTTATTTCTCTTTTTTTTCGAAACACAAAACGAAGAGTTGCGCTTAGCGCGTTTGCGACGACGACGACGCTTTTCAAAAGACGGACTTTGGTGGAAGAAGAAGAAGAAGAAGAAGAACGACGACGATCGCAACAACAATGACGGGCGAGGAGGAGTGTTATTATTATTATTATTCGGAAGACGACGACGACGACGAAGGTTTAACGTCCGACGACGATTCGGACGTCGACGCGTTCGATTTGAATGAGAAAGAAGAGGCACCCGTACAAAGGGAGGAGGATTGTAAAACGACGAGCGTGGGGGTGTCTGTCGTCGACGCGCGGAAATGGCACCACCGGAAGAAGAAGAAGAAGAAAACGATGATGATGCGAGGGAGAGGCGATTTGGGCGTGGAGAAGCGACGAGAAGACGTGGACGATGTGGATGCGACGCAACAAGTGAGAGGCGTGAACTGTGGGACCATCGGTCCTGAATTGGAAAAATTACGACGAGAACAAGGCGAAAATCGAGAGTATTACACCAAAGAGCATTTCGATCGACTCTACGGACGAGTGAAACCGTGGAATCGAGATCACAGACCAAACAAAGTGTGGTGCAAAGACATTCATCCAGCCGGAGTGACATGTACCGAATGCACTTCTTGCCATTTTTGCCGACAGAAGTCGTGCGACGTCAAGACGACGTGTCAGTGCGCGACGTGGGCGAAAGCTCCCGAAGGCGGGAGAGGGCGAGGCTCGTGGTGTGGATGGTGCTTGGAGATGCGGATGGGGGAAAATATCGAAGAAGCCATCGCGGACCCGGAATGGAGATGTCCAGTGTGCAGAGATATTTGTAACTGTTCGGGCGCGAACTGTTTGAGGCATAAGAGGCATTTGTTTCCGACGCAGCAATTAACGCGGGAGGCGGAGCAATACGGGTGGCAATCCGTCGCGCACTATTTGATTACCACGGCGTTGGTGACGGGGAAGGATGCACCGCCGATGTTGGATTTGCCGGCGGCGTACGTGAAGAGAAGACAACCAAAAGGGACGATGAACAATGGTAAGTTTGGTTCTTCCGGGAAGAATGCGACGAACGGCGGCGAGCGAGCGAGCGGTAAAAATAAGGAAGAGATGGAACGCGAACGCGAGGCGGCTGCTTTACGAAGAGAGATTGAAATGAAAGTCCGAATGGCGTTCGGTGCCGTAGATGGAGAAGAGGAAGACGAGGAAGATGGTGACATGTTGAATAGTGTTGGCGATGGAGACGGCGGCGCTCAAAGGAAAGCGCAACATAAGCGCACGATCACGAAGAGGACTTCAAATATTGCTAATACTACTACGTCTGCGGTAAATGGAGAAGATGATGACGACGTGCATGAAAAAGATGTAATTATTGGCGGTGGAGAAGGTACGAACGATGAACAACAACAAAACAAATCTGAAAAAATGCCAACCATCACCACTATGTTCAAACGGTTCGCGGACAAGAACAACGGCGCGTTCTTATTTGCCGCATCCTCGGACGACGAATCCGAGCTCGATTCCACTGACGGTGAGTTTGACGACGAACTTTTAGCGCAGCAACAAAGAGAACGTCGAGAAAGGTACGAATTGGATTTGAAAAACAGAGGAGAAGAAGAAGAAGGAAGAAGAGCAACAGAAGAAGAGGGTGCTCACATTCGTGGAGCAGCTGTGGGAGGAGCGGCAGACGATGATGACGACGATGTCATCATCACGAACGACGGTGAACCCGTAGAACGTGTGAAGAAAACTGTCACTAGCACGTCCGTTCCAGGCCACAAAGATGTCGAGATAATTGGCGGGGAACTCAAGCCACCGTGTCAGAAACAAGACGCACGGTACCACGACGAGACGAACGAGGAGATGGAATTCTTTCAGCGAAGGCGCGAGCGAAGAAAACGTCGTCGAGCGATCCAATCAGTCGCTCGGGCGAGATACGTCAATGCAACTACTGGCAATGCTGTACCTCCAAGAAGTGTTGGACCGGGAGGAGTGAATATCAACCGACCCGGCCAAATACATCCATCATCTACTGACGAATCTTCTGCGGCTGTTTTGCAGCCTCCTGGCGTTCCAG
This sequence comes from Bathycoccus sp. SAG3, assembly GCA_009618085.1. Taxonomy (NCBI): domain Eukaryota; kingdom Viridiplantae; phylum Chlorophyta; class Mamiellophyceae; order Mamiellales; family Bathycoccaceae; genus Bathycoccus; species Bathycoccus sp. SAG3. The sequence goes on along the minus strand of VIAU01000020.1, from coordinate 6,103 downwards.
AGCAACAAAGCGAGCAGCCGCAACAACAACAACCTCCAGCGAGCGAGACGACGACAACTACTACTACAACTATTTTCCTCGGTAGTACACAAGATGTTCCACCTGAAGAAGCGTTATCAGCCGAAGCTGCGGTATCTGAAATGCGCCGCGAAGACGAAACGCAAGCCGATAGAGCGGACGCGCAAGAAGTGGAAGAAGAACGGCGCGTTTTGAACACCGCCTCCTCAACTCCTGGCGAAGTCGTACAAATTTTGCGCGAATTCGTCGAGTTAACCTCACCTTCAAACGAGACGTTCCAAAAGCGAAACATCGAAGAAGCATCGTTCGAGGTATTCAACGAGAAGATTATTGCTTCCTTAGAGCGCGCAGAAGCTTTATTATTCACGAGCGATGAGTCTGAGTTGCGCGCGTTTTACGCATTGTGTCTTCGCGCGAATAAATACGCGCCATATATGAAACGCAAGAAAGTATCCTCGTTACGCATCCGTAAGAAAATCGCTGATTTAATCAACGATGAGGTAAGATTTCAAACGTTTAACGTTTCGCAGCGCGCGACGTGTTTACGCGCGTCGTTGAGGTTGATCGAGCGCTACTGGTCGGGCAAAGATTTAGACGTCTTCAGAGTGAGCGACGAAGAGGAAGACAATGGTATGTTTGACGACGAAGTCATCACCGATGACGATGGAAATACCTTTCGGGGTGAGAAAACAACCAGTGAATTCATTAGAGAGCGCGCGTGTTACGCTTTGGAGAGTTGTTTACGTCTCGTGTCTGTTTGTAGTGACGAGTTCGTGTTGGCAAGAGAGCGCGAAAACTGGATAGCGAGCCGAAAAGTGCTCAATCCATCGTTAATGGACGAAAGCGATTTAATCGCACCGGAAGTAAGCCAAGGGTGTCAAAAGCGAATAGATGATGCAACCACACGAATCATGGCGGAGTACGAAATCGAAAGGGTGCGTCGAAACGAGTCAGTCATTGTTTGTTCTCCAATCTCTGCAGCACCGCCGCCGCCGCCCGTCGCCGATGAAACTATCCACTTGCAAAGACGTGCGACAGATATCGCCATTGCGACGACAAAAATACTCATGGAAACGACTGAGTCCACGCATATTCTTTTGCTCGCTGCGTTATCCGTTTTACGTGTCGTCGTAAAAGGGTTGGCGTTTACGCCTTCGCACGGCGCGTTCTTACGCTCCAAGGTGCTTTCAAATACCATCGGCTCATTTGTCTCACCAAAACATCCTTTCCGACCAAAAATTCGCAAGTGTGCTTTAGCTTTAATTTCCGCGTGCGTTTCTCGAGGCGAACGGGATTGGCTCGAAAGTCGTTCGGAGGAAAACAAAATCGTCGCCCAATCGTCGGCGAGATTTTGCTGGCCTCACGTTGCCGATTTATTGCGAGAAAACGAAGATGATTACGAAAACGTGGAAACCATGCACGACAAGAGCGGTGGCTACTCGTCGGCGGTGAATCGTGCAGCTACAGAAACGGCAGCCAGGACGCTCAATTTACTCGTCAAATCCGGCATCTGGCCGTGGGGTAAAGCCGAGCTCGCGATTTCTCACCCGTTTGCGCCGAAAGATTTCTGGAAACTAGCCAATCCAAGAAAACGCGCGAAAGCTTTTCGATTGTATGCGAGACTGGTCGATTCGACGCCGGTTTTACGCCTAGGTGTTGGTGCACCATTGTTTAAGTTATGGGCATTGTGCGCCATGGACGTTGCCGCTTCCGAAAAAGGCGAACGACGACAGCAAAATGCGCTTTTGCGAGCCAATGGATTACACCGGGCGAGAGCACGATTGGCGAGAGCATGCGCGAGACACCCGCGATTATTTGACGCGTTTGCGTCGTCGTCGATGTTAAAACGCGAAGCCATGGACGCCCGAAATACTGCTGGAGTTCTCAAGCGGAGCTCTTGGGTTGTTGAATCCTTAGTTCGATGTTGCGAAGTCAGCGGCAATCCGATCGCCGCGGTGGCTGCCACCAATGCCTTACAAGAAGTCTACGACAAACGCGTGCAAGAATGTTCGGGGCGTGCGTCTGCGAATAAATTGAGATCGTTTCGAATCGGCTTTAAAGCGGTCATGGCTGCCGTGTACTCCAGAAACACGGACTTAAAACTCTTCGGCGTGGAACCGCGCGTCAAAGCGTTGCGCATGGCGCTCGAAGAGTTCATGTCCATCTTATTTGAGGAATCAGATACGTTACAAGTGGACACCATTCTCGAAGGTTTAATAAACAGCGCTAAATCTTTAGCCATTTTCTTTTCACTGGACAACATCGCGTGCTGCAGCTTGTTGAAACAGCTCTGTTACGCGTGCGTTGAACGGACATACGCAAAGAAAGCGACTCGACAAAAATTTTCGCGCGGCTTTTTCTCTTCCCTGTACGACGCCTCATACATCGTCGACAACAACGTTGACATTCGAAACAGCAGAGAATGTATGCGCTCGGCTGTGCTATTGGGTGTTTTGGGAAATTGCGTGGGATCTGCTCGAAATTTAGCTACTGTTCGGTCCGCGAACATGGCGTGCGAGAATTGGGTGTTGGCGTTTGAAACCGCCATGGAACGTTCGTCGAACTCCGAGGATCAATACGACGATACCAATTTTCTCTTCGCAGCGAGCGAAAATTCATCGCTGCTTGGACAAATGTGCGTGTATTTTGTTGAGGCGATTTTACCACCTGTTTGTGCCGTAGGTCGAGGCGCTGCGCCACCGCCAATTGCCGTCGCGGATCCGAAAATCCGTTCCATGTGTCTGAACGCGCTGATTTTACTATTTGAAAATAAAAAGGCACCGTTACATTTCAAAACGAAAAGTGACTACCAAAACGCTCCAGTTTGGGTAAAGCACTTTACCAAAGCGTGCATGAAAACGTGCACTGGAGAAATTGCGGCGTACTTGGGAGGATGTAAAGATTTTTCGCAAAGCCGAGCGCGAGACGTTGTGGCGACGCCGATGACCAGGGCACACGCTATGGACATTCGACAAAAAATGCTCGAGTCGATTACGAGAAACCACGCTCAATCCTATCACTATCTGGAAGAGGCGGCGAGAGCATTCCGTAAACCACCCGACCAAGTGCACGTGTTGAAAGAAAATGGTCTCGAAGAAGAGCGCGTCCCGCGCCCGTCCGTGTGCGCCATGCGTTTCCTCACTCGATTTTCAAAAATTTCCAAGTTTTGCGCGATAGAAATAATGAATAAAGTGGTTCCAGTCATCGAAGGGGCGTTTAAATACGGCGATTCGTTCAATAAGACACAAATGGACGGTGCTTTGCACGAGTTGCGGCACGCGATTGAAGGCATGATGAAACAGAATGTCGAAGAAGATGCTGATGAAGAAAGGAAACGACCGTTCCATCATCGTCGAGAAGACGAGGACGTGGAAAACGTCGATCCGTACATCAAGAAAGTCAAGACAGAACCGGTCGAGATTGACGACGAAGAAATATTGAAAGTCAAAACCGAACAAACTGTGCAGTGGTTCGAACGTTGCGACCGAAACGTCTTGTACTCTTTGACTCGAACTGATTTTGCCACCATCGCTTTGCGAGCGAGCGATGCGCAACCATTTACGATTGTCGGCAAATTATGCTCTCGCGAACCGAAAACCGGCGTGACGAGTAAAACCAATCCGAAAACGAACCGAACGTTTGACATGCTTTTCGTCACCTTGGAGAACGAAAAAGGATTGAAAGTTCGCGCGCAATTGGTTGGCAAAAGCGCACGCGTGCTCGCGGACGCCTTGGACGAGCTCAAGAAGAGAGCTATCGAAATCGTACGTATTGAAGGCGTCTTGCCGCAAAGGAAAGCGGAAGTCAAACCAGGATTAGCGGCCTTGGTTTGGGATCCGAAAGGTGCGTCGAAGATTTCTGTATCGAGCTTTGATTAATGAAAATACGGTTGTAACTGCTATATTTAGTAGATGATCAAAAACTCAACTCCTTTTCTTTTTCCGCGCGCTCTTTTATTAATTTTATTAAACTACATGCAATCCGTCTTACACAGCGGACACGTTTTGTACTCCTTTAACCATGGCCGCAAACACTCCTCGTGAAACGCGTGTTTACATTTCAACTCTAACGTCATCTCACCTTCCTCGAATTCGCATCGACACACCGAACAACAATATTCTTCCTCTTCATCTCCTCCTATATTTTCGCCGCTCGGACCAGACCGGGTGAACTTTTTCAGCGTGCAAAACTGCTTAATTTGCGATCCAGACATGCCCGTCGCTTGCCTTCCGACGCACTCTCCGAGTTGCAATAACTCTTCGTACGTCATATTATCTGGATCTGCGATGTCGTCGTCTTCTGGCGAAATGTCTTCACTTTCGAGCATCGCGTGGCCTTGCGTCGTCTGTTTAGCGGTCAGAGACACCCCGGCGTACGCCAACATCCTCTCCCGGTGCGCTCTTTCTTCCTCCTCCATGAGTTTCCTCGCCAACGCTTCCGACGGGTCCATTCCCATCTCTTCGTCTTCACTCGTCGTCGTTTCCTCTTCCTCCGTGTCATCTGCTTCAACCTGCGTCACTTCTCGTCCTCCTCGTCCGACGCTTCGAAACGTGTTCGTCCCGAGCGGCGACTCCTCTCGCGTCGGCGAAACCGCTCGCGTGCTGCTCTTCGAATTATTACTCGTATTAATCGCGTACTCTTCCTCGTTTGTGCTCAATTGCCGGTTATTCGTCGTCGCGTTTTCTTCCGACTCCCCGTTATTAAACTGTAGCGCGAAATACGCCCGCTCTTGTTCTTGCAACACCCGCGCGAGCGCCAGGTCTGGGTCCTACATTTTCAAAGCATACAGTAAAAAAAAGAGGGGGGGGTACCGACCAAGGTGAGAATTGGAAAAAAAAAGGTCAACGAACCACTCATGAAAACACGATAGATGATGATACCTCCTCCCCGCTGGTGGGCGCGCGAGCGTTCTCGTCGTCGTTCATTGTGTCGACGACGACGATGCCTCTCCTTTTTGCTGTTCTTTTCGTCGGTTGTTTGGTCTTCAAAGCGTCTCCCCTTTTCTTGCGCGCGTTCTTCTTCTAGGGAAATTGCTGTTTTGTATCTCTGCTTAAAAATGATGTCGATGACGATGTGCGCAAAAAGGGAAGCGTCGAAGTCGTCCTCTCTTCTTCTTCTTCTCCTTTCTCGAAAAAGTCGCGTTTCGTTCGAGGGGAAGACTCGCGTGGTCGTGGTGTCGCCTCAAAAAAGTCGCTCTTCTTTTCGAGACTTTGGCGGACGGGTTCTTCACCGGTTTTGTGGAGAAGTGTGTACTCTATACGTGTTGTTCACAAAAAAAAAATGTATCAAAAATGTGTCAAAAATGTCTCGAGTTTTTCGTCCCATTATTTTCCTAATAAACTGATTTTAAAAATATAAGGGCAGGGTTCCGGACTTCTGACGAATTTATTAAGGGCGTCCCTTAAACGTAAAAAAAAAAATTTGCTTTTTTTTGAAATCGATTCGTCTAATCGATTTGACCTTCCTCAAATCGATTTGAACCCTGTTTTCCCCTCCAAAATTATCGATTTTCGGCTCAAATCGATTCCAATCGATGGAGCGTCCGTAAACGCACGATTGACCGATATAATTGCCGAATACGAAACATAACTATCCCTGTGATCGATTTGTCGCGTTTTTTTGGAAAAAGTTTGCGTGTGTGAGTTGTAGAGCGCGCGCGAATTTTCACACAATGAGGGTTTAAGGTTTTAACGGTTTGTGGATTGGGGTTTAAGGTAAAGGGAATGGAGGAAGTTTGGTGGTATTTTTATTTTTTTGTGTGTTTTCCGTTTAAGGGGAGGGTGAAATCGATTTGAGTCAAAATCGATTTCAAATCGATTTTTTGACCAAATTTTTTCGCGTTTAAGGGACGCCCTAAAATAAAATTTTTGTGGAACCTTTTTAGCGGACAATTAGCATAGCATAACCTCTTTGATAACAAAAGTGTGCGCTCGTTTGTTTCCGTAAGTTGGTGAGTACGCCTCTCTTCTCTCGTCTCTTCTTTCTCTTTCTTTCTTTCTTTCTTTCTTTCTTTCTCTCTCTCTTTCTCTCTCTCTCCCTGCTGCTTCTCGAAGAGCGCGCGCGCGCGAAGAGATGAAGATTTTCG
>VIAU01000001.1:0-73466 GCA_009618085.1 Bathycoccus sp. SAG3 | reverse complement strand
CCGGGAAGGTAGGTACGAGAGGTTTTGGCGGCGTTTGGGATAAGCAAAAACTAGGCACGACTCCGAGAGAGAGCGCACGGAACGCCGCGTTGAAGCGATTGGAACAACACAAGAAGATGATTCCCGTCGGCGGCGTGAAATTGGGCGGAGGCGGCGCGGTGAAACCGAACGTGGATCCGCGAGAAGCCGCAAGGAGAGCGGCGGAGAAGCGAATGAAAGAGACCATGGAATTTAGTAAAAAGTTTGGTTTGGATTTAGATAGCGAAATCGTAGCGATAGATTTGATTAGTAGTGATGATGAAGAGGAAGAAGAAGAAGAAGGAGAGAAGAAGGAAAAAAAGGACGTCGTGGTGATTGATTTACTGAGCAGTAGCGACGAAGAGAAAGAGGATGCCAAGGAGAACAAGAGAAAAAGAAGTTATGGATTAACAGGAAAACATCCCCGACGAACAGGCAAATGCATGTGTTGTTCTTTTGGAGAGTTTTGCCAAAATATTTGACGGGCGCGCAATAATTTTCGCCATTCGCAAGCGGCGCGCTTCGAAGAAGAAATTTTGTATATTATTAGCAAACGTGTAGAAATACAAATGCAAATACGTATACGCGGTCAATTCGTAGCCGAGCGAAGGAAACGCGAAACGGTGATGTCGTATTTTACGATGAAAACGGTCTTTACCCGACTAAACTCGTTCCTGGTCCCATGATTGACCGTCTCTGTCTCGGTTCTTTCACCACCAGCCGCATCGCCCTCGGTCTCTCTACGTCCACGATTAAATACCCGAATGGTTCCTCCGCGTTACTCGGATCGTACTCGGCGTGTACGGTCGCGTTCCCTCGCGTCCCTCTCGCGTGAAATTGTACTCTCACAACTTCTCTTCCGCTCGCTGGATCTCTCACGATCGTGTGTGGAATCCTTTGCCGTTGACTTCGATTCCTCGATTCGCTTCCGTATCCGGTGACGCTCTCGCCGAGCGCCGACGTCACTCGCGGATCCAGTTCAATCTGTTTCAAAGCCGCGTTAAACGCCGCGTATTCTTTCGGACTCATGAATAATTCTTTGCTGGCAAAAAATATCGCCGACGCGGCTAAACCTAACCCCAGGATAATCACGACCGAATACCCCGCCGTTTCCGCTTTCGTCACTGGTTTTTCCGGTATCCATTTGTCGGTTAATTCATCGAATTCGTCCTCGTCTTCGATCGTCAACGCCGACGACTTCGATTCCCGGGGGTCGTTCGTCTTCGACGCCTCGCTCCTACTGCTCGTCGCGATGCCTCCGCGCGGAGGGTACTGTCCACGCGCGCGTCGTGCGGGTCGTAGTCCCCGAATCTCGTCCAAAAACAGCGTTCTTGTTTTCGCGCTCTCGACCGATGATGATGATGATGATGATGATGTCAACGCATCATTTTTGGAAGAAGAAAAGCTTCGACGATGATGATGTCGCGTCGTCGTCGTCGTCGTCGCCATCATCTTTTTGAGTTGGCCAACGACGCCTTCCTCGCCTCCCAAAACGACGCGTCCTCCTCGTCGGGAGGAGAGAACGAGAAAGGACGTCGTCGTCGTCTCGGCGAGCAGGAATGCGCTTCTTCTTTTTTGCATTTTTTTTTGTGTGTCGTAAAAATGGTGTCCAATTTTTGGTTCGATTTTTTTATTGGAAGAGGAATTCATTTTAGTATTGTGAGGGGAGTTTTAAAATATGAGTCGAGATGTTTGATATAGTATCTCATTTTTCATCAGGTCTCTGAAGAGTCCAGGGTGTTGTTCGCGGAGTCAGTTATTTACGTGAGCAGAGTTCTTCTTTACGAGTGGTATAGAACGTGTTTTCGTGTCTCTCCCTCTGGCGATATATATATATATATATATAATTTCTCGCTTATTCTCATTTCACACATTGTACAGAGGCACAGAGGTATTTTTTTCAAGTCCGTAACGCCATTTTTTTCTTCCTTTTCGAAAATACTTTTCAACGTAGGTAGTAAAACCTTTGACGTGTTCCTTCTGTTGGTATGTCGAAAAAAAGACCCCGACGAGAGAAGGACGCACCGACGACACTACCCGGGGAACCCCGCGACGACGACGACGACGAAGAACCCGACGATAATGGAACTGCTACTACTCCCGTGTGGCGAATGGTGACGGAACATCCGGATATTTTTGATACCCACGTCGTGACGAAGCTGAATGGGAACGAGGTGAAATTCTTTTACGACGTCAATACTGAAAGTCGCGCGGCGATACAAAGATCGGGTGCGCAATTGCATGATGCCTTCAAGATTGGAGATTTTGACACGAAGTCGACCGTATCGTGGGCTTTGGAGAAATGTCTTGAAAGGAGGGAACGATTTTGTGAACGAATGGCTCGGAATGGAAACGTAGAATTGCTTCAATTTTTGCACGAGAAAGGATGTCCTTGGAGTGAATGGACTTGTTCTAATGCTGCCTTTAATGGTCATCTCGAGTGTTTGAAATACGCGCACGAAAACGGATGTCCTTGGAGTGAATGGACTTGTTCTCAAGCTGCCAACAATGGTCATCTCGAGTGTTTGAAATACGCGCATGAAAAAGGATGTCCTTGGGATGAAAGGACTTGTACTAAAGCTGCTGAAGGTGGTCACCTCGAGTGTTTGAAATACGCGCACGAAAACGGATGTCCTTGGAATGAAAGGACTTGTGCTAATGCTGACTGGAATGATCACCTCGAGTGTTTGAAATACGCGCACGAAAACGGATGTCCCTGGCATAAAACAACAACTTCTTGTTCTAGAGCTGCCAAAAATGGTCACCTCGAGCTTTTGAAATATTTGCACGAAAACGGATGTCCTTGGAATTGGGAGACTTGTGCTGATGCTGCCTTACATGGTCGCCTCGAGTGTTTGAAATACGCGCACGAAAACGGATGTCCTATGTATGAATGGACTTGTACTGAAGCTGCCAAAAATGGTCACCTCGAGTGTTTGAAATACGCGCACGAAAACGGATGTCCTTGGAGTGAAAGGACTTGTGATAATGCTGCCTATAATGGTCACCTCGAGTGTTTGAAATACGCGCACGAAAACGGGTGTCCTTGGGATAAATGGACTTGTTCAGTTGCTGCCAGATATGGTCACCTCGAGTGTTTGAAATATTTGCACGAAAACGGATGTCCTTGGGATGAAGATATTTGTTCTAAAGCTGCCAAATATGGTCACCTCGAGTGTTTGAAATACGCGCACGAAAATGAATGTCCTTGGAATTCGGAGACTTGTTCTAAAGCTGCCAAATATGGTGGCCTCAAGTGTTTGAAATACGGGCACGAAAACGGATGTCCTTGGAGTGAATGGACTTGTGATAATGCTGCCTATAATGGTCGCCTCGAGTGTTTGAAATACGCGCACGAAAACGGGTGTCCTTGGGATGAATATACTTGTTCAGTTGCTGCCAGATATGGTGACCTCGAGTGTTTGAAATACGGGCACGAAAACGGATGTCCTTGGGATGAAAGGACTTGTGCTAATGCTGCCAAAAATGGTCACCTCGAGTGTTTGAAATATGCGCGCGAAAACGGGTGTCCTTGGGATTCGGAGACTTGTTCTAAACCTTACTTCGAGTGTTTGAAATATGCGCGCGAAAACGGGTGTCCTTGGAATTCGGAGACTTGTTCTAAAGCTGCCAAATATGGTGACCTCGAGTGTTTGAAATACGGGCACGAAAACGGATGTCCTTGGGATGAAAGGACTTGTGCTAATGCTGCCAAATATGGTCACCTCGAGTGTTTGGAATACGCGCGCGAAAATGGATGTCCTTTTGACGAAGAGGCTTCCGCCTCGGAAGTCGAATGGAGCTCGGAATGGGACTCTGATTCCCACTCGGAGTGACGAAAGAAAGAGAGAGAGACTGGAGTGCGAATTATTCATTACCACGCGCCGCCGACGTGGTTTGGAAATCACAGAGAGCGTTGATTTCGCGTATTTCATAGTACGGCGTTTATGAAAAGTCAAAGAAGTAAAACTCATCAAAGGGCGCGAGTGAAAACACCTCGCGCGCTCGAAATGCAATCATCCTTTTTGGGACAGTTTTCACCCCATTTTGCGATTGCGACTCTCCGCGTGGTTCGATACTCGCGACCTCGTGTTCTTCCCGCGCTCGATTTTCGTGTATCTCGCACGGTCGTACATACGTACTATTTGTTTCCTCCTTTTTCTTTTTTCTTCTTCTTCTTTTTAAAGTCGTTACAAAAAACAAAGAGATTTTTTCGCTCTCGATGTTTTTCCCGGGGGGAGGACGACCCGTCGGGGAGGACCCGTCCGAGAAACTCCGCCGCGAGCAGAAGCGCGAGATGGAGGAACGACGGCGGCGCAGAGGAGGGAGAGCGATGTCGACGTCGACGACGACAAAAAACGACGGCGACATCCTCTTCGAAAAGAAGAATCATCATTTTCATCGGGAAAAGTCTCGACGACGACGACGACGAGACGACGACGCGTTGTTTAGCGTGCTCTGGAAAGCTGACCTCATCTGTCGCGTGGAGGACGTCGCCGCGAAGCGAGGGATTCGGACGCGACGGAACGATAAGATTCAGGTCCCAGCGAGCGCCTTGCGAACGCTCGAGAGATGCGACAGATGCGAGGGAGCCCCGTTTTTTTACGTCAAAAAAGGTGCCTCTTTGTCGAAGACTGATGACGAGAAAGAGGAAGAAGGAAGGTACTGCGCCGCGCTCGATTACCAAGCGGAGGAAAATACGGTGGTCGTTCCGAGCGAACTCGCGAAGAGGCTAGGTTTATCGACGTCTTCTTCGTCGACTTCCTTCGACGACGGACGTGTTCTCCGCGTGGAGTTTCGCTCGCGCGAACTCGAGAAGTGCGAGTGGGTCAAGTTACAACCGGTATCGAACGAATTTTCGAAATTTTTGACCCGACATCCAGAGGCAGACGTGAAGGTAGCGCTGGAACAGATATTGGTTCAATGGTCGTGCGTGCACGTCGGAGATGCGTTTGAGGTGGACTTTTCTGGATTCATTTCTTCTCGCGAGGATGAAGACGCGAGTACGAAAACGTTTACTTTAAAAGTCGTCGCGTTGAAAGTTGAAGGCGGCGAAGAAGATATCGTGGCGAGTTTAATAGAAACAGACGTGGAGGTAGATTTAGCACCATCGATTGAACACGACGAAGTCATCGAGCGCATAGAAACGTTAAATCGAAACGACGAAGAAAAGAAGAGAAACGAGAGAGAGAAGAAACTCGCCGAGGCGAAAGAGGCGCGGGTACGATTAGAACGAAAAGAAGAACGCAAGGAAAAAATGCGACGGTTTCGAGAAGCGATGGCAATGAAACTCCCGTCAGAACCACCTTTGTCCACGTCATCGAACGTTCTAAGAATACGAATATCTTTACCGACGGGTGAGGCCATCGAACGAAGGTTTTACGATACGGACGACGTGTCTTCGCTCTTCGATTTCGTCTCGGCGTCGTACTCGTTCGACAACGAAAACGACGACGACGACGACGACGACACTAACGTGGTGGAATTTTGTCTCGTCACGAGAGGTGGTTTTGGCTTTGGAGAAAACCAGAAGCGCATATACATGCCGAGCATAGCATCACTAGGAGCAAGAGGGAGTTTAGGCGCCGCGGGCGTGCGTTCGGGAGACGTATTCTTCGTAGAAAAAGTCGCGTTGTCGTAATCATCATCATCCAGCTTACTTTTTCGAATGCAAAAAACCAAACACTCATCACATTTCGACTTTACGCGACTTTATTTCATCACCGCAAAAAAAAAAACGCAGACGACGAGGTTCGAACTCGCGCACCCGTTGGGTATTCAGTGACTTCAATCTTTGCGATTTTCGCAAAGCTCGATTTTCAAAGTCTCTCGAGTTCGAGAGTGAATATACTTTTATTTTTGGGAGTGGTAAATGTTGTTGGAATAGCAGCCGAACGCCTTAACCTTTCGAAAAGAATTCAAGTCTTGGAATATATTGTTAGTAAGGGTCTCACCACTCGGCCACGTCTGCTTTGGGGATTCAGGATTTAGGGTCTTAAACCCTTAAACCCTGTTCTTAAACCCTTTTAGGGTCTTAAACCCTAATACCTTTTCCAGAAATTTTCCAGAAAGTTTTTTTCTTGGGGTTTATAGTAAGATATAACAAAAAATAATTTTTTCTTTCTCATTGGAAACTTAATTTCGCGAAAAACGCGATTTCCAAGAAGCTTTGATGGATCCATTGGTCCAGATATCAGGATTTAAAGTGGATGGTCCAAGACAGCACTAGGAGGTCTTTCTCCATTCTAGTTTTCATGGTGTTTCGACGCGTGGTTTTTTCTAGAAACCGAAACGATTATTCTAGTACCACCAAAAACGTCGTTTTTCGTTTTTATTTTGTACTACGAGCGAGTGTCATCTGTTAAGCAAAATGTCGCGATTCGAATGTTGTGTGTTTGTCTTTTTATCATCATCATCAAATGTTTATCAAAATGGTATTATTACATGTATGTTTTTTCTATCTCATCGTCGACGCAAAAAGCTGTATCGAGATAACATTTCTGCATCCGAAACAGCTCGAGCGCATAGCGCGGTCCCTCCTCGTTCATTACGATCAGTTTGTAACAACAACGTTTATTTGTTAAGCTGTTGAAATGGCACACGCGATTCTCCTCCTCCCTGGCGTTTGTCTTCGTCGTCGTTCACTTCTTTTTTGGAGTGATGATTTTCTTTTGATTCATCATCTCCGTCTTCGTTCTTTTTCTCCTGCTCCATCTCCTTCAGTTGTTTGTTACCCATAAGCTTACAGGCTTTCGCAGTCCTCGCGTTGAAACAATCCGCGATTCCGAAACATGTCGCGATTTTCGGCCAATCTTTTCCAAACTTTTTGACCAAGAACAGTAACCAAGCGATTTCTGTAACACTCCATCTTTTGCAATTTATTATTCGACGCTTGGCTGCATTCGGGTTGATTACCTTTTCCTGTTGGATGAAGGCATGTACAGCCTTCATGGAACGTTTTTCCTTCTCCGCATCGGAACGTTTTTCCTTCTCCGCATCGGTAAGCTTTTTCCACGCTTTCTCCTCCCTCTTCTTCTCAGAGAATTTTTGCCATAAGTCTTGCGTCATGCGCAAGTCGGAGCCTGCGAACAATTCCTTCTGGATTTGTTTAAGATCTGAAATCAACTCACCTGTCAATTTACCGTCTTTTTTATAAGAGAGTAAAGCGCACATAAAATTCAACGAGCACGCCATTGCAAACCTAAGGGGGTTTGTTTTGTAAAATCTACGTCTTATTTTCAGAAGAAATTTGACGTATTCATCACCCTCGACGCCGGAAAGACCGGCGTAAAAGGAATTGCCGCTTGCAACCGCCACGAAGGTTTTTCTCTCGCCGTATAGGACCTTATCGCCGTCGCTATCAACACGAATAAGTATATTAATACGTTGGCGAAGCCTATCAACTTTTTCTTTGAGCAATCCCGTAAATAGACCATCACAACACCTCGTCGCGAACAAATCACGGTCGCCGTCAAAGTAGTCGACGATAAAGTCTTCGATACGCAAGATGAACGCGTCGCCATCATCTTCGTCAGCGAGACCGACAAATAAAGAGCTGCAGCACGCTTTCAGGAACAAGTCTTTCTTGCCGTCAAAACAAACGAGAATAAGTGCATCGATACGTTTGCGAAGCTTACCCGTTTTTTCTTCCGAGTTAAGCGCCGCAAATAGACTATCGAAACACTTCGTCGCGAAAGAACGACGGTCGCCGTCGAAATAGTCGTCGATAATGTCTATGATACGCTTGATGAACGCGTCGCCATCATCTTCGTCGGCAAGAGCGGCGAAGAAAGTGCCGAAGCACACTTTCGAGAACAAATCTTTGTCGTCCTCGAAAACTTCGAGTACTCGAACTAAGCGTCTCAGAAACGCCGTAGACGTCTCCTTTTTACAAAAACCGTAAACAAAATTCCCGTTCTTAAAACATTTCGCCGCGAGTTTTTTACCGAATCTCGTCACGAACGTTTTCACGTTTTCACGAACCTTTTCGTCTTCGAACTGCGCGTGTCTCAAGCACATGTGAGAGTCTTTGAGGCGGACATCGACGTTTCCCTCCCCGAGTGAATCATAATTCGCCGCGACATCCTTCAAGATTCCTACGAAATTCAGAGTTTCCTTCAAGCCTTCAAACCTCGCTTTCCTCGTCTCCCAATACCCGTCCTTGCGCCCTTTCAAGCAATTGACAAACATGTCCCCAAGTAAACAATCTTCTCTAGAGTCGAAGTCTTCGGTTGTCATTTTGGCGACTTCCATAGAAAAAACCATTGCTGCGGCTTCCAGAGAGCACACGGAGTCGAATCTCTCCACTTTTTTGTCATCTTGTCGAAGATGAGCTGAAGGATGTTCGCCGCCCAAAATAAAAAGTACTCTTCTCTTATCTTCTTCTTCTTCTTCTTTACTCAATTTACCCAATCGTACCCAACACAGAACAACTGAGAAACCGTCAAGCTCGCAAATGTGCTCTTTTTCCTTGATGAGATGCTTATCCTTCCATTTTTCGTACGAGTACTTTTCCATGTCTTTTCCCGCTATAACACACACCGGGAATTTGTAGACTTTCGCGCAACTTTGACGCCACCAAGGGCGCAATTGGCACAAGCGTGAAAAAAACTCTTTTTGCAAAAGAGGGTCATCATCAAGCGTTTTAAGCATCCTTTTGGGATTGAATGTCTTCGTGTTGGTGCCTATTTCGTCGGCAGAAAACAGAACCGCGTCTACAAAGACTAGCCAGACGTTGTCTCCAAAGTACGCTCCCACGCGTCTCTCGATCGCATCCGTCGTCTTGTTGTTTTTGTATACTTGTCCCTTCGCGCATGGGTATATGCCGACAACAAACAAAATATTTATTAGTACATCGATGGGGATGCTTGGCTCTGCCACCACGCTCACATTGTTCAACTGGCCTTCTTTAACCGCGCCACCCTTCCAATATGTTATGGCGTGTTCTTTCCTAACGTGATTTTTTACATCATCATCACCATTAGCGAATTTCTTTAGAGGAGTCCTCTCAGGGTTTATCAGTCCTCTGATGAGACCATCAACTTCGTCGTCCTTTTTCTGTTGTTCTGAAAAAGTTCCATCCCCGAGGACGACGACGTCTTTTTCATCATCGTCAGCTGTGTCACAAAAAAAAAAAGGTATCCAAAGGAAAAAAAGGTAATCTTATGATGAAAACTAAATTCGCCGGCGCTTCCTTCCCTTCCTTCCTTCCTTCGCGTCGCGTCGCGCGAAAGAGTTCGACGCGGAACGGACGGACGAACGGAACGAAAGCGCGAGAAGAAGCGCTCGAGCGCGCAGAGACTCGTGTGTCCAACGCCAGACGACGGTGTCAGAGGTCAAGAGCGCGCGCAACATTCTTTTCGAGAAAAGACAAAAAAAAACACGCGCGCGCGACGGTTTGCGTTGGAAAAAAAAAACAACTTTAACGCGGACTGTACTCGCGCACCTTCTCCTTCCTTCTCTCCTTGCCTCGTGGGCGACGATGACGCCTTTCTCTTCGTAGTCTTCTTAACGTCACGCCCACGCTTCGGGGAGGACTTCTTCCTTGGGCGTCGTTTTCGTTTGCGCGTCATCGTTGTTCGTTAATCCTTCTCTCTCTCTTTGGAGCAAGCAAAAACTATAAAGTAAATTGATCCGTGTGTGGGTTTTGTGAGTAAGAAAAAAGTCACCAGCCATGAATTTGCCTTTTTTTTACGTACGAGTTCGAAGATAATTTTTAGATATTACACACATGTCTGGTGTCTGGAATCGGTCCCCTTTTTTTTCTTTGGTTTGGGAACCCTAATATACGAATAAAAAAGAGGGTTTGTCCATAATTTTTTTTCTTTTTTCTCAATTTTTTGGAAGCGAAAAAAACTGCTGCTTTTTTTTCCCCACACATACATATATACTCCTTTGTGCATCACCCCCCTTCGGTCGGCGGCCCCCTGTGGGAGGAGGAGAAAGGGCGAACGCGAGACGAGCGGGCGGCGAGGGTTGGTGTTCGACGAAGGAGGCTCGGTCGGACATACGTCCGTCCACTTCCTTCTTCTTCCAAAATTGTTTGGATTTTCTTCTGACAACTTATTAAAATTTATGGAGAAAAAGTTTAATGGAATCATCATCATCATCCAAAACGTTGGCGCCGAGGTCGACGACGACGACGACGGAAGTCCACCAACACACGCCGTCCGTGCGCGCGAGGGCACTCGCGTTACTCTTTGCCGCGTTTTTGTGCGCCTTAACGCTGTTTTTATCCAACAACAACGCCTCCTCCTTAGTCGATATCGAAACGATTGAAGATGGACGGATAATGAGAGAAGGCCTGGACGCGGAAGAGGCAGAGAAAGAAAGCGAGGTGGATAAGTTCGGCTTCGATCACGAGACCTCGCGCGAACAAAATGCAGACGAAGAAGAAAAAGAAGAAGAAAAAGAATCGTCGGATAAAATGATATTCGCGACGACGACGAATCTCTTCCCGTGGGTCGCCGCCGACCACGACGAAGATATGATTCCAAAAGATATCGATTACGAAAACGCAAACAAAAGGATAGCTTTAGTGGGGAACGGACGAGGAGTTTTGAAATCTCGAAAAGGCGAGAGAGTAGATAGCGAACACGACCTCGTTGGTCGGTTTAACTTCTTCGTCACGAAAGGGTACGAACGAGACGTCGGACGCAAGTTGGATTTATGGTTTTTGAATAAGCTGAAATTACCAGGCAACGCTCGATTTCGCGGGTCGACAACAACTGGAAAATCAAAGATGAATTTAAAAATGAAACCGACGATGGGGTATTACATCCCTGTTGCGTTTGAGGTTTCTTCGCAGTGTCAAAAGAAACGAGGTCCGGGTGAGGAAACGTGTGTTCCAACCTCTAAAAACAAACGCGCCATCGAATCAGAGAAACGAGTGTTAACCAGAGCGTACGCGAGGTTTAAAATCCAACCTCAATTCGTCCCAGAAGTCTATCAACGCTTATTACACGTCAAATACGACTTTCGACACCGGTTTCCCTCCACTGGCATCCTTGCTTTAGTCTACTGCTTAGAGCGGTTCCCGAACAGCACCGTCTCTTTACACGGGTTCGATTTCGCAAGCGAAACACCAAGGATTGGTCATTATTGGGAGAAGATATTCAAACTAAGAACGGTGCACTCGCTCAAGTTGGAGAAACAATTCGTCGGAAAACTCGTGGAGAGTGGAAGAGTAAAGATTCTATAGATTTTATGCTGCATGCATATTAGATACCTAGCGATTAAGATTTAGTTTTAGTAGTAGCACTCGTAAACGGGCATTTCGTCACATTTTTCCCTTTGCAAAAAAATTTCACATAAAGACATCCATCCATCGATAAGACGCACGCAGACACGCGCAGACACGCAGAGAGAGAGAGCGTGCGTGCGCGTGGACGCTCTATGTCAATGGGATCGGAAAATGGCGCCAAAAGATCACCATCGTTATCTCCTTCTCCTTTGTCTTCCTTCCACAAATCCTCCCTCTCTCGCTTTGGCGCTTTCGTTCTCCTCCTCCTCTTCTGCGTCTTTTCGATGACGTTTTCGCACGCGCCGGAACGGCACACGATGGTGGCGAATCTCGCGAGCGAGTCTCCGGAGATGTTAGGGTTGAAGAACACGAAAACTGATGCTTCGAGAGGTGGCATTACTCGAGGCGAGATTTCGACGACGACGGATGATGAGGGGAAGAGTATTGAAGAAGAAGAAGAAGAAGAAGAAGAAGCAAAGTTAAGCGGCGAAAGCGTAGACGTAGAAAAGATCATAGAAGAAACCGTGGAAGAAAAAGAAAACGAAGAACACGCGACGCGCCCGAGAGCGACCGCGTACGACCCGTTGCCGAATCAATTCCAACTGAACGGTGAGCCGTTCGATTTCGCGACGTTGCGGGGGAAAGTTACGTTGTT
Organism: Bathycoccus sp. SAG3; assembly: GCA_009618085.1. Classification (NCBI taxonomy): domain Eukaryota; kingdom Viridiplantae; phylum Chlorophyta; class Mamiellophyceae; order Mamiellales; family Bathycoccaceae; genus Bathycoccus; species Bathycoccus sp. SAG3. The sequence continues at coordinate 61,551 of VIAU01000001.1, read as the reverse complement.
CTCGAACGTCGCGAGTCACTGAGGGTACGCGAGCGCAAACTATAAAGGCTTTGCCAGTTTGCGCGAAAAGTTCAGTTCGAATGACGTACAAATAGTTTCTTATCCGTGCAATCAGTTTGGCCATCAAGAACCTGGCTCGCCCGAGGATATCATGAAATTTGCCAAAGACCACAACTATCCCGAGGACGCCGTTCTGATGCAAAAAGTAAACGTAAACGGGAAGAACGCGGATGAAAATTGGAAGCTATTAAAAGCCGCATTTAACAACAAAGACGTCTTTTGGAACTTTGAAAAGTTTCTGGTGGATAAGAACGGCGTGCCGAAGAAAAGGTACGGCAGCACGTGGTCCAAAGATATCGCGAAAGACATCCAACGTCTCTTGGACGAAGAACCGTCCGGCGACGACTTGTAAAAAAAAGAAAGCGCAGACGCCCGAGAGCAGCACGATTTCCACAGAAGACAATAGGCAGAAGTGAAAGCGCACACCGACAAAGATCTATCCTCCTCGGATGGTCTCGGGTCGCTCGATAATACGTTGTCAAAGAGAAAACCACCCTCAAAGTGCTTTACGAGTAGAACCGCGTCGACGCCTTTTTTTCCTCATTATTATTCCGTACGTGGGGTAAAAGAGTTCGTTACATAAAATAAATGAAAGACACGGAAGAAGACGCCCCTCCTCCTGCTTCGCGTCGCACGGAAAACGAACTCGCTTACGCCCGATGGCTCGACGATCACGTCAGCGAACGCGTCGCCGCGAACCCATCGAATTCGAGCGACGTGTTCGCGTTCGACTCGACGCACGCCAAAGACGCGCGCATCTCGTACGCGCACATGGCGACGATGGCAGAAACGAGCGGTGGTCTTTTCTGCGCGGCGTTCCAGTGTTCCTCGGACGGGTGCGAAGGAAAACCCGGGCAGCACATTCGGTTTTGCACGAGCGCAGACCGAGGCCGCACGTGGTCGGACACGACGGTGCCGATGTACGGATTAAACGCGCTGTGGTCGCCGGTGTTGCATTATTGCGAGGAGAAAGAGAACGGAGGAGGAGGAGAACTGTTGCTCTTTTATAGCGAGAGTCGAAAACAGTTGAGTCCAGGCGGGGACGTGAAACTGATTCGCTCGAGAGACGAGGGGAAAAGTTGGTCGGAACCGGAGACGTTGATGACGCACGAACGGTACGGAGGCGTGCCGAAAGTTATCGCAAACAAAGCGTGCGGAGGAGGAAGAACGTCGCCCGACGGAGGAGTGCTCAGACTTCCGTTTTGGACAGAGCCGACGGATAGTTGGCTTCGGTATCGACAGTATCATCCAATGGCAGAAAACGCGTCTTTGCTGAAGAAAGTGTATAGTAGCCCACCGGGGAGCGCAGATGACAATCGAGACAGCGTGTATTGCGGCACGATTGACTCGCGGGACGGCGGGAAAACGTGGGAAACTCCCCCGATTGAGCAACTCGTTTCCTTCCCGAAAGAAACGTGGTTGATTGAAAATAGCGTGGTACAAATGCTCGACGATGGCTTCAATGCGCCGCAATACGTGATGTACATGAGAAGCGCGACCGGACAGGTCTGGTACTGTAAACAAAAAGAAGGAGATCCCGTGTGGAGCAAACCTGTTCCTATCGAGAACCTTCCCAATCCCAATTCGAAAGTGAGCGCCGAAACGCAAAGTTGCTCGTGTCCCGACGAACCTTTAAAACGGCGCATTTATCTCGCAATAAATCCATCGCAAACTTTAAGAGCTCCGCTCGGTCTTTCCATTCGGACGATCGATCCTTCAGGCCAGGAGAGTGGACAGAAAACGCCTTTCATTGAAATCGAAGACGATCCGAACGGCAATTTCGCCTACCCGACGACGTTTCGAGCGTCGACGGGGGACCTTTTCGTCATCTATAGCGTGTGGGGAGTTGGTATTCGCGTCCATAAAATCCCACTCGAAACGTTGCAAAAGGCACTACGTTTAGGGAAAAGTATGTAACACCACGTAGACTCGCCGCGTTCATCAAACACTATTCCGTTCACAAAAAATGCCGTCACAAAAATTGCTCTTCGTTTCGCTTCACAAATTTTGCTCGAGGGCGCGAAGACAACACACACGTTATATCGAACGCGCGATATTCTCTCGATTCGTGAGCGCACGACGCAGGCGCGCGCGATCATCATCATCGGAGTTTTTGACGCTCATTTGGATCGGATATACGCGCGGTCGGTTCTTTCTGTCGCATCGGAGCGGCCAAAGTCGTCGTCGAGATATCATCTCTCGTGACGGCGCGAGAGCGCATTTCCCGAGAGCTTTTGCGGCGGCTTTGAGGAGAAGATTTAACGAAGCGCGCGCGCACACACACACACACACCGCACAAAAAACAGAGCGCACGAACGAACCACCGCTAAAACAACCACAGATCGACGACGACACGCGCTATCATCATCATCATCATGCCGAAAAAGTCCACCAAATCCAAGTCCAAACGGACGACGTTAAAGCAAAAGTACAAAGTCATTCGTAAAGTGAAAGAGCACCACAAGAAGAAGCGAAAAGAGGAAGCGCGCTTAAAAAAACTGGGCATCAAGCCGAAGAAACCGAAAGAGATAGGCGGCGTGCCGGCGAATTACCCGTACAGAGACGAGCTGATTAAAGAGATGAAGTTTGAAAACTTTCGACAAGACCACATCAAAGAGCAGAAGAAGTTGGAGAGGAACAAGAAGCGTCTCGAAAACAAGGCGAAAGCAAAAGCGGGAGTAGAATTCGAAGATTTGGCGACGATGGCGAAGAAGAAAGAGAACGCGTACGAGATGAAGCTGAAAGCGCAGTTGGCGGAAACCATTGGTGATGGCGCGGATGGCATGCAAACGGACGACAGAGATTCGGATGCCAGTCGACGGGCGTATTACAAGGAATTCGTAAAAGTGGTCGAGTTGTCGGACGTGGTTATTCAAGTGTTGGACGCGAGGGATCCGTTGGCATGTCGAGCACCGGAGGTGGAAAGATTTGTGAGAAAGACAAATCCTGGTAAGAGAGTGATTTTGTTGTTGAACAAGATTGACTTAGTGCCGAAGAGCAACGTGGAGGTATGTTTTCCTTCTTCTTTCTTGGTATTTTTTTTTTTCGTTTTTCTCCGCGGGGGTGATGAAGAAAATATTTAGCGGATTTCGCTGATGTCCTGTGCGCTAAATGCTACACACATTTGTGCGGGATGCTTGACGTTTACCAATATAATGATAGGAAGAGTCTGACTCGCAGGGTGAAATGTGATTTTTTATTTTTGCGATATCGCGTGATGAATTCGTGTTGAAGTGTACTCACCGTGACCATTTCTTCTTTCTTTATGCAGGCGTGGCTGAAATATTTCCGCGAAGAGCTACCTGCGATTGCGTTTCAAGGCAACAAGAAATCAAAATCCAACGGCGGCGGGGCAATCTTATTACAACTGTTGAAAAACTACGCGAGAAATAAAAACATAAAAACATCTATTACCGTCGGAATTGTTGGGTTTCCGAACGTCGGTAAATCGTCCATCATCAACGCTTTGACGAGATCTTCAACCTCCGCGGCAACCGGGAACACCCCGGGCATGACCACGAAAGCGAAAGAGATTATTTTGGACAAACACGTGAAACTTTTGGACAGTCCTGGTGTGGTATTCTCGTCCGCGAATGGTGAATCAGAAGGCGCAACGGCTCTGAGAAACTGCGTCAAGATTGAACGCCTGACTGATCCGATTGCGCCGGTACACGAAATAATCCAACGGTGTCCTCAAGAGAAACTGATGGTGACGTATAAAACCGGAAAGTGGGCAGACGTGGACGATTTTTTGAGACAAGCCAGTCGCTCGATGGGCAAACTGAAGAAAGGGGGTATTCCAGATTTAGTTGCCTCGGCAAAAGTAATCTTAGCTGATTGGAACGCCGGGAAGATTCCGTACTTTACGCAACCGCCAAAGTTTCGTGAAGGACACGAACAACACGCATCGACCGAGTTTGTTTCCGCCGAAGCGAAAGAATTCGACGTCGAAACTGCGTATAAGAACGAAACATCAACGGTTATCGCGGGTTTACCCGAGAACGACGACGACGATTTTGCGTTGATGAGCGAAACCATCGGTTCGGGGATGACGATTGAAGAGCACGATGGTGTTTTGTTAGAAAGAGCGCAAACGAATGGCGGTGCCGGAGCGAGAAATATGGACGACGAAGACATGGGCGTTTCAGAGGATGATGAATCAAAAGAATTAGACGACGGGAGTGGAAAAAGGAATACATCCGCCGCCGCTCAGCGCGCCGAACGCGCCATGGAAACCTCCAAGCGCGCCGACGCCAAGGCTCAACTCGGAAGAAACAAACAGCTATATGGGAATGAAGGGCAGTATAATCCGGCGCAAGAAAAAGCGAAAAGAAAACGCATGAAAAAAGAAAAAGAAATCGCAAAGACCTTGGAACAAGACGACGCAGACGGGAGCGATTTCGATTGGAGCGAAGACGAAGACGGTGATGTAGTAATGTAAATAGAAATCGTCTATCTCGATACATACATATGAACTAAAATATCGTGCAATATCTACTAGCTAGAGCGACAACAACGGCGTGTGGTCGTCGTCATCACTGTCTATCATAGATTCTTCTATGTCCTCTTCATCGCTTATTTCACTGCCGCTCGTATCTCTTTCGTCGTCGTCGTCGTCGTCGTCGTTTTCGCCGCATTGATCCTCTTCCTTCAAAATCCAAAAGAAGACTCTCCCTGACAAAAAGAACATCCGCCACACGTTCAAAGCTAACTTTGCGATCCAAATGCGAGCGATAACTTTTGGTCCCGAACCAGGTTTCCCATCGACTATCAATGTGGCACTTAAGATGGCAGGTAAATACACTAAACCTACGCCGGCGACCATGACATCTCTTGCAAAAGCGTAAGATTTCGTCGCGTACATTAAGCCGTCCAACACAAACACCAGTGCGTTGACTGGTTGCGCGAAACTCACGATGGTCCACGTCTTCTCGAGATAAAAATTTGTCCGTTCGTCCGCGCCTGCAATAAATTTACGACCTGTAGTTCCTAAACTCAAAAACGTGACACAAAACAAGAGACCGAGTGAGACGCCGTACGATAACAATCGAACCGTCAACACTCTCAACTTTTTAATAAATTTAATCGAATAAAGCCTGCTGCCGTAAATCGTTCCAATCGTCGCAAAACCGTCGACTATGTAGCTACACACTAACCATAATTGCGCGGTCAAATGATGAGCTGCTAATCCCTCGATCGGTAATTTTCTCGAAGCTACAATCACGGCGATAAAAAACGACGATTGTAACAACACGCTTCGTGCGAACATGTTCAACGCGTCCTCGAAATCCTTTTTACTTTTCTCTTCGTATTCTGACTCCGTCGTCTCTCTTCTCTTTCCCCTGCGTTCCAACCCAATCTTTTTCGGCGGATTGAAATGAACAATCGCCCATCCAACCATCGCGTGGAATATAATGACTGCGAAATACGCCAAACCGAGCCGATCCAAAACCTCGTCGTCTCGCTTCCCCGAACACGCGCGCAACACGACACCAACCATCGAAACTTGCAAAACCGCCACCACGCTGTTCATCACCGAAACCACGTGAACGTATCCGTACCCTCCTAAAACCCCAATCGACGCGTTCGAGCTCGTTTTAAACGGTATCGACATGCATCGCCACGCGTAATAGCCTCGTCCGGCTCTCAAGGCTTCTCCATCTCCCAAAGCGCTAAACAAAGTGTCTCTCGACAGCAACAGCGCACCGCCCGCGGCGACGCCGGCGAAAACGGACGCATAAAAACTCCCTCGCACGTGTCTTCTCACGACTGCCTTTCCTTCGCGCGTCGCCACCGACGCGCCGACTTTCGCCGTCGACCCGAGCGACACGAATTGGAAGACCGTAGTCCCAAGATTGGACACGTTGACACACACCCCAAAGGCGGCGAGCGCGGTGCTGCTCCGTTTTCCCAGCATCGCGTGTTGCGCGGCTAACCCGATCGGACCGGCGGCGTTTTGAACGGCCGCGGAAAGCGACGCGCGGAAAATGCGCGCGTGAGAGATGGACACATCATCATCATCATCATCATCATCATCGTTTTGGATGCCGCTCATGCTCTATAACGGTTTTGTCGCGTGTGTGTGCGTTCACGCGTTTCTCGATCGTCGAAAGAGACGAAAGACGACGCAAGACGTTTCCCTGGACGACGACGACGGAAACGCGTTTCCTTCCCTTTCGACGGCGGCTCGCGCAACCAAAAGCGTTTTGCGATATAGATAAAGAGCCACACACGCGAAGCGTCGATGGTGTGACGGAAAAATGACATTATTTTCCAATGTACACACGATGGTATATCGTCATTATTTTCCCTGGCGCCGGGGCCTTTCTCTTTGTCCGCTTTTGTGCGACGAGGCGTCAGAAGACATCCGTTCACCCGGTGGTGGTCGCTCTCTCGGTGAAGAAGTCCTCTCCGAGCCTCGACGGTCGATAAGAGAGAGAGAGAGAGAAAAGAAAGAGAAGAGAAGAGAGATGACATGACGCCGCCGGCGACGACACCAACACCGCTGTATTACGATTTTGACGACGCGCTTTCGCGATGGACGTTTGCCGCGCTCCTCGCGCTTCCCTTCCTCTCGGTCGTCTCCGCGCCGTACGGGCGGTTTTTTACCTCCAACTGGGGACCAGCCGTTCCCGGGCGGATTGGATGGATGATTCAAGAAAGCGTCAGTCCAATCGCGCTGATGTATTTTTACCTTAATTGTCGAGAAGATGCGTGCGTGTTTGCGTTTTCTACTAAAGGAGGAGGAGGAGGAGGGTCCCGAAACTTTGCGAAGAATGGAGGATCGATGGTCGTTCTGACGTGGTTTATCGCGCACTACGCCCACCGAGCGATCGTGTGGCCCCTGAGAAGAACGATTGGAAAGACCAACGTACCGGTCGTTGGTGCGTTGTTCCCGACCGACGCCGCTTTGGCGCTTCGCTTTCGAAAGGCGGAACAGTTTTCGCATACTCCGTCGCGTAGAAGTCGCGCATCGAATAGTTTAACGATGGACACAACGTCAGCTCGATAATAAAGTAGGCTGGATATTGCTGTCTTCGTTCGTTTGTCTGCGCTTTGGTCGACGCGCGCTTGGTCTCACTCACTCACCGTCTTCGTCGTCTTCTCGTCGTCCCGCTTCACATCAAATAGGTTCTGCCATCCTGTTCAATCTTTTGAACGGCGCGTTCATCGCGAGTGAGTTACGCGCGGTCGGGGGCACGCACCGTTCTCAAGAGTCACCGCTATTTACGCTCGGTCTTCTTTTCGCGATAACTGGTGCCTTCATCAACGTCTTCTCCGACGAAGTCCTCCTCCGCCGCCGCCGAGCAACCTCTCGATCCGCGCCGCCGCGCGCCGCCGCGCGTCGCCACTCGCTCGTCTCTCCCAAAAGAAGAAGCAAATACATTCTCCCGAGTGGATTTCTCTTCGACTACGTCTTATGTCCAAACTATCTCGGCGAATTCATCGAATGGCTCGGTTTAGCCGTTGCGACGGGGAACTCGTCCTTGTACGCGTTCGCCGCGTGGACCTTCGCCAACCTTGTCCCTCGCGCGGTGCACTATCGCCGATGGTACGTCGCGCAGTTCGGCGAAGCCGCCGTCGGGACACGCAGGAAAGCATTCATCCCATTTGTCCTGTGATTATTGTGACACAAAGTCATCATCATCATCATCTCGCTTTTGGGTCTTTGTTGTATAGTATTATTACAGAGAGAAAGAGAGAGAAAGAGAGAGAAAGAGAAAGAGAGGGCTCTTTTTTTTTGAGTGGGTTCTGAATGTGTCCTTTCAGAAGAGGTCTAAAAGAGTTTGTGGATAAAATTGACCACACAAAAATTTCATTTGCCATTCATATAGAGTATTATTATCGACACTTTTCGCCGCGCTTTTCTACGCTCGTCTTCCGAAGAACGATGAACACCAAAGCATCGGCGTTTGCATCGACGACGACGACAACGTCTCGCTTTGTCTCCTCCTCCGTGCGACAGCCAAAAAAGACGACTTTTTTGAGGTCATCTTTGTCGTCTGCATCCAAAACACCAACAACAGGTGTTTGTGTGGGGTCGAGAAGAAGAAGAAGGACATTGGAATGTGTAGCACAATCATCCGTCGTACCATCGAGAGAACCTTTAGCGATGATGCCAAAAACATCGGCTTTGGCGAGACGACGAATGATGATGGAACAAAAAACACGCCGCGATGCTGCTTTCGGCTCGAGAGGACGACGCGGGGCGACTCGGACGACGAAAGCAGCGGCCGGGGGAGGGGATGGGTCGTCGTCTCTCGAGATGTCGAGTGACCTGAAAAAGACTGCTCTGTTGGGCGTGTTGTTCGCCGGGTGGTACGCGTTCAACATCGTGTTTAACATTTACAACAAGCAAGTGTTGAAAGCGTTTCCGTACCCGCTGCATTGCACGATGTTCCAATTCCTCGGTGGCTGCGTGCTGATCGCCTTCATGTGGGGGTCAAATCTGGTGGAACGACCTGAAAAAGAGGTGTTTTCGACGGAGAATCTGAAGATGGTGTTGCCGTTGGCGATGATTCATACGGCCGGGAACTTGTTGACAAACATCTCGTTGGGTAAAGTCGCGGTGAGCTTTACGCACACGATCAAAGCGATGGAACCATTTTTTAGCGTTTTGTTCTCGTATTTGTTTTTAGGAGCAACGCCGAGCCCCGCGGTCGTAGCTGCGTTGGTACCGGTGGTTGGCGGCGTCGCGATGGCGAGTTTGGCGGAGGCGAGCTTTAATTGGATCGGTTTTGGCGCCGCCATGGGTTCTAACGTCGTCTTTCAATCCAGAAACGTGTTTTCGAAGAAAGTGATGGCAGGGAACAAAAAAGGCGTGAAGATGGATAACATCACTTTATTTTCCGTGATGACTTTGTTGAGCACGGTGATTTCCTTACCGTTGGCTGTGTTGGTGGAAGGCGTGAAATTCACGCCTGCGGCGTTGGCTACGAGCGGGTTCCCGTTGGCGGAAATGGCGCAAAGAGTGTTTATTACTGCGGCGACCTTCCATTTATACCAACAAGTCTCGTATATGATTTTGCAACAAGTCACTCCAGTGACGCACTCGGTCGGGAACTGCGTGAAGAGAGTGGTTGTCATCGCCTCTTCGGTGTTGTTCTTCCGCAACCCGGTGTCTCCGATGAATTTAGCCGGCACGTGCATCGCATTGGCGGGCGTCTTCGCGTATTCGCAAGTCGCGAAGAAAGGTGGTGCGAAATCTGATGGGGGTAAGAAGTCTGGTGGGGGCGCGTACACTGACCAATTCAGGCGGATTACCGGCCTCGTGAACTTAAAAGACAACTAACGACGCTCTTCTCGCGCGCGTGACGTTCTCGTGTGATATATATATTTATATGCGTACACTACTTTTACAAAGCGCTCTATCCACCGCCGCGTGCCTTCTCTACGAAAATCTCCACCAGCCCTCTTATTTTCTTCTTCGTGTGTTCGTCGAGCCATTTCTTCACGTTTTCCTCGTCATCTTCCACGTTTGGTTCTTTGCTCATCACCTTTTCGCACGTCTTCCGACATATCGTCTTATACGCGTCCTTCGTCACGTCTTTGTTGGCGTATAACGGTTGCAGGTGCGTTTTGACGACGTCCAAAATAGCAATCTTCATTCTCGGTCGTCGCGTCGTCAAAGTCGTGTGTTGTTGTTGTTCTTCCGCCTTTTGGGGATTTCTTTTTTGTCGTTTCTTCGCTTGGGCGTTGTCGGCGTCGGCGTCGTCGGCGTCGTGCGACACAGTCTTTTGAGTTCTTTTTTTCTCGAGGAGTTTCTCCCCTTTGACCCATTCGTAATAGACGAATCCAATTCGATCCGCGTTCGCGTTTAAGAAATGGAACTTGTTCTTCTCGATGCTTTCTCGCGCGATGTGTTCCTTATCCGCGCCGAAACGCGCGACGATATCCGCGAGTCGGTGGATGCTTTCGACCGTGTCCACGGACGCGGGCACGCGCGGAGGCATGTGATGTGATTTGTGATGGTCTTCGATATAATGAATTGGAAAAATTGTGTCTCTCTACAACTACTACTACTAAAGAACACAAAAGCAGCAGCAGCAGCAGAAAGCACTCCAAACAACAACGCAAGAAAGGAGACCAACGACGAACACCCTGTGATGCAAATGTGTTGTTCCAAACTTTTTGGTCAGTTGGATTTCGAAACTGCTGGATAATTATAATGAAGTTATTATGGAGTTGGTGTATTGTGGTATCTAATACTAAAGAACACACAAAAGCAGCAGCAGCAGCAGAAAGCACTCCAAACAACAACAATGCAAGAAAAAAGGAGACCAAAAGAGACATAAACCCTAAACCCTAAACACATGTCACCAAAAAGAGCTCTTTCGGTCCTTTTGGGTGTCCCGAGTAAAAAGACACATTCATTTTGGTATACTAAGCCCGAAGAGGCCGACGACTTTGACGACTCCTTCGACGACGACTTTGACGACGATGGCTGCAAAAGCTATTGCTGCTGCTTTTCAAACGACGACGACGACGCAAAAAAGAAGAGACAACGCGTCGTGGGGTTGGTGTAAAGTCGTCTCGACCACAACGACGTCGCGTTGTGACGTCACGCAAAATCGGCATCATCAAAGTCGTCGTCGTCGACGACGACTGTACTTTTCGAGGCGTTTTGACGCGTCGGTGAAGACGACGACGGACGAACAGCGAGAAGACGACGAGGAGGAGGAGGAGGATGATGATGAAAAGAGAGAAAACGACTGGATTCGAGGGGTGGTCGCGTCGTCGTCGTCGTCGTCGCTCGGGAGGAAAGCGACGGCGACGCTGACGGCGGTGTGCGTGTCGCTGGCACCGCTCGGCGCAGAGGCGGTTGAATTCGCCTCTGTGCAAAACGCGTTGGACGACGAAAATAGAACGAGCGCGGCGGCGTTGGCGAACGAAAAACAAGAAAGAATAAAAACGATGATGGGTGAAGAACAACGGTACTACTACGACGTTTCGAGAAACGTGGACGAGGAGGAGGACGATTTGAACGCGCAGCTCGCGGAGGCCATCCGGCGAGGCGACGCGTCGAAGGTTGCGGATATCGGCGTGAAATTGAAAGAGAAGGAAGACGAGGAGAAGCGAAAGTTAATCGAACCGAATTATGTGACGAAAGTGCAAAAATCAGCGCCGCTGAAAGACGAGGAGAAACCGGTGGTGGATTTGTTTACGAAATCGAAGTCGGCGGTCGTGTTTATAACCAACGTCGCGGTGAGGAGAGACGTTTTTACGTTGAGTTTGACCGAGCAGCCGCAGGGCGCGGGATCCGGGATCATCTGGGACGACGAAGGACACGTCGTGACGAATTATCACGTCATCAAAGATGCGAATGAGTTGAAAGTACAGTTTAGTTTGCAAAATAATCGCGGTCTGAACGGTAAAGGAAAAATTAACGACGTCTTGGACGCATGCGACGCGGTAGTTGTCGGTTTCGACGACGATAAAGATATCGCAGTTTTGAAACTGATGGATGAAAATTGTTACAAAAATAAAGCTAAAGCGTTGCCAATTGGGTCGTCAAGCAGTTTGCAAGTTGGTCAAAAAGTGTTTGCGATCGGGAATCCGTTTGGTTTAGACCACACGTTGACGACCGGGGTCGTGTCTGGGTTATCGAGACAGATTCAAAGCGGAAACACGGGGAGACCAATCGATGGTATTATTCAAACTGATGCGGCTATTAACCCTGGAAATAGTGGTGGTCCACTCTTAAACTCTTCGGGTCAACTCATTGGTTTGAATACTGCCATTTATAGTGCTTCGGGTACCTCTTCTGGCGTCGGATTCGCGTTACCTGTAGACATGGTCACCGGCATCGTCGACCAAATCATCCGGTTTGGTAGAGTCACTCGTCCAATCATCGGCGTGTCGTTCGCTCCGGACGAAATAGCCGAACAGTTAGGTTTAGGAGGCGTGTTAGTGCTGGATGCGAGAGAGGGTGGTCCTGCCGAAAGGGCTGGTATTCGAAGCACGAAACGCGACGACTCGGGTCGTTTGCTCCTCGGCGACGTCATCGTCGGCATCGAAGACGAGAAAATCGAAGACTCCTACGACCTCTTCCGCGCTTTGGATAAACACGTCGTTGGCGATTCGGTCAAGATTTCCGTCTTTCGCGACACCGATCGAAAAGTGCTCGATTTTATCGTCAAGTTGGATGACATCAAAGACATGAAACCGCCGTCGACGACAAAAAGTTTGAACCGGCGAAAAATCATTCGCCCGAGTTTCGGAGGCGACGACGACGGCGGCGCGGCGGAGAATAATAATAATAATAATAATAATAATAATAATAATAATAACGGCGACGATGGTTTCTTAGTACCTCCAGGGCGGTACGTTCCGCGGTAAACGAGAAAAAATAGAGTCGTCGCGTTCTTCTTCTTCTTCTTCTTCTTCTTCTTCGCATTCGTCGTCGTCGTCCTTTGCGTCGTCAAAGACCAAAATACAAGAACGATTGACTCCTCTTCTTTCCTCATTGGACAAGAAAAGAAAAGATGACACGACATTACGAGACACACAAAAAGCTTTGAATTATTGAAAAAAATGTACAAAAAAAGAATGTAATAAACACCCTAATACAGACGACAACTCCCTAAAATCTCTCTCTCTTTGATTTCATCATCAAAGTTTTTTTTGGATCTTTTTTGTCCCCCCCCAGAAGAACCAAGTCTTTTGTTTTACACTGATGAAGCCATTTGAGAGCCACGTACCGAAAGAGTCCATAGCGACGTGGCAGTACTCGAGCTCTTTTTTCTCGTTTTCGGTTTTGAAAAAGAGGCCTCTTTTTTGTCGTTTTTATAACAACCGTCAAAGTCCACATTCTTTTGTCGCGCGCGCGGGAGGACTCCATGCCCCCGGCAGCGGCGGTCGTGCCGAGCCCTTCGGGAACGCCGCCATCGTCGTCGCCTAAAGTCGCCTCGCCTCAGGCAGCGTCATTGCCGTCTTCTTCGACGCAACACAACGCGACAGCCGGTCGCGATGCGATGTCGAGCATTCATCATCGAGAGGGTGCCACGTCGCTTCTTCCATCATCATCGCCAATCGTCGCGAAGCCGCCCAAGAAGCGCGCCGTCGTCGTCGCGGGTTTGTCCACCTCGTCCACCGCCACGCGAGACGATTCCACCATTACCACCACCACACATCCTCCTTCTTCTTCCTCCCAACAACAAAATACGACTCCTCCTCCTCCTCAAAGGGTCTGTTCTCGGTGCGCGTGCTTATCTTCCTGCGCGTGGCACAAATCCAAAACCACCGCGAACGCGTCGCTGTGCGAGACGTGTTACCGGTGCGAAGCGCTCGAATTGGTCGACAAAAAATGCCACTCGTGCGAAACGACGAAAACGTCGAGACAGTGGTACAAATCGAAAATAGCCGTCGGGGACTTGTGCAAACGATGCTACCGGATCGAACTGGTCGCGCTGCAACACAAGACGTGCATCGCGTGCTCGAGCCAAACGACGAGTGGACACTGGTACAAGAGCAAGTTGTTGCCGGATGGGGATTTGTGCAACAATTGCTACGGGAAGGTACGCGTGAATGCGCGCGCGCGCGATTTTTTTTCTTTTTTTTTCTTCCAATTGTTTTTTTGTTGTCGTGCCCGATGTGGCATCCATCCAATCGGAAGATGATGTGATGATGATGACGCCCGATGAGTTTGGGATTCGTTTTCGTCGTCTTCGTCGTCGGCTTTTCAACGACACTGACCGTCGACGTGCTTTCTTTTTCCACGACAAAACCAGGAATACAAACTGATGAAGAAGAAAATGGCGGAGATGAAAGCGTTGGAGGAACAACAGGCGAAGCAACAGCAGGAAAAAGAATAATACTAGCAAAAATAAGCGAGGGGCTTTTTAAAAAAGAAAAATTTGAGCACCCAAAACCATCTCGTTTCTTTATAAAGTTGTGGGTCCCTTCCGAAAGGAGGAGGAGGAGGGAAAACTTTTTGAAAGGCGCGGCGGCGACGGCGCTTCAAACGGAGAGAGAAAGAAAGGGCCATCCTTTAGTCGTATTTGAACGTGTTGAAAAATAGATCAGAAGATATATAACTAGAATTGAAAAGAGAGGACGTGAGAAAGAGAGAAGAGAGAGAGAGAGAGGACCGAAACGCGAGTACGCGCGAGAGCAGGAATGCCGCGCGACGACGTGTGCGCACGCGATAAGTAACAAAAATGTAAATATCTGAAGAAGACTAGAACTATATACTTGTACGAATTCATGCACACAATGAGTACGCTCACAATCTCGGCATGGCACCGCTTAAGAATATCTTGCCCGTGATGCCAAATGTACCGGCAACGAAGAACGCGACGTCGCGGAAAAGACTCACCGGTCCTTTTCCGGTTTCCAACGCGCCGACAAATCTAGAGGCGTTCATTATAGCTTCAGTCGGAGGACGTCTCGTGTTTGAATACGTTTGCAAGGCCTCGTTACGTGTATTTGGATCCTTGATATCTGGACCAAACGACGATAAACACTTCGCCAAGACGTATGCGTCTTGCATCGCTTGGTTAGCTCCCTGGCCTAAGAATGGCGGCATGGCGTGCGCGGCGTCGCCGACCAACACGACTTTCCCGCTCGGCGAGCTCCATGTATCAAGAGGTTCGTGAAAGAAGACACCTATCTCGAAAAACCGTTCGCAACGCAAGCAAATACGCAAGACGTCTGCGGGCATGTTCGCTTTCATCATCTTGTTGTGCGCGTATTCTTTCGTCACCGACGAGTTGGCTCGCCAAGACGGGTTACTGTTGGCGCTCCCTAACGGTTCGTTGGAACAAAAGGCTAAGTTGTGACGTTTCTTGTTCTCGCCGCCGCCGGTGAAAACTAAAGAATACGCGCCATCGCCGAACCATTGGTGCGCGGTAGTTTGCTCGCTCACGTCGCGGATTAAATCTTCGGGTTTATCGTCCACTCCAGTCACGCCGAATAAGATTTTTATCCCGGAGTAAATCGGTTCTTCGAGACTATTCGTACTACCGCTTCTATCGCTCTCGTTGCTGTTGTTATTGTCGTTGTTGTTGTTTTTGCTGCTTCTGCTGCTGCTACTTCTGTTACTTTCTACGACACATTTTCTCGCCAAAGAATCGATCCCATCTGCGCCTACGATCAAATCGAACCTTCTCGTCTCCGCCGTTCCATCCTTTCTTCTCAATTCAATTTCACCGGACTCGGCGTTTACGCTCACGATCTCACACCCGAGTTCTACCTCGCACGTCTCTTCGTTCAAAACTTCTCTCAACCCCTTGTTCAAATCGGCTCGCATCACCGTTCCCGCCATAACTTCTCCACTCTTCTTATTCACCAACAACTCTTTCGCGTTGAGTAAAAAATCACTTCTCACCTCCTCCTCGACGTCGACGTCGAACAGTCGCGTTCGATCCTTATCGCACCGTCTCGATAACACGCCCCGTAACTTATTCGCATTTTCCGAAAACACCTCGTCGTACACGCCTAACTTTTCTAACACGGCCGCACCGCCATTGATGTTAAACCCACCTCCTAGGTTTCCGTCCATGGCGTTCGGGTTCTTATCGAACAGCACGACGCGCGTGTCTTTTGTAGGCACCACCAGTTTTTGTATCGCGAGTGCCGTCGTCAAACCCGCCGGACCGCAGCCTAAAACGCACACAGAAAACGCATCGTCGTCCTTCGCATCGCTCGAACGTCCTTCTTCCGCCCCGCGGCTGCTGCTGCTCGCGACGTTTCGCGTCGTCGGCGCTCGTCTCCTCCTCCTCGCTTCGTTTCGGTAAAGATGACGTTTCCGATGATGATGATGATGATGATTTTGAGCGACGTCGTCTGTACGTTGGACGTTCGACCACCACCACGAAGACGACGACGCGCCACGCGTCGCGGTCGCGGGAAAAGACATCGCGCTTTTTCTTCTTCTTTGTCTTCTTCTTCTTCTTCTTCTTCTTCTTCTTCTTCTTCTTCTGCTTTCTCTCCGCAGAAGCAAAAAAAGCGCTTTTAAAAATGGGGAACAAATCACTTCTTCTTCTTCACTCTTTTGAAGACTCGCGCGCGGGAAGGAAGCCCACGATGCGTCGTCGGCGTCCGTTCGGTCCTCCCGCGGTGGTCTTCCGCCTTTTGGTGGTGGTGTTCGTCGTGGTGTCGGTCTCGTTCTTCGCGTCGATGCGCGCGGCGAACGCTTTGTCTGCAGACGAATCGGACGACGACGACGACGAGCGCGTCGAGTTCGACGTCGATGCGGACGACTATTCAAACGCCTTTGCGACTTTGATGAACGCCGCCGAAGACGACGACGACGAGAACATGGAGTCGTACGCGTTGCAGCTGGACGATTTTACCGGGGAAATACTGAAACCTCCGCGACAGAAGGCGCGCCGGGAACCGGAGTGGATGGCGTCCTTGACGTCTCTGCCGTCCAATTGCACGAGGACCAGAAACGGTGGTGGGAGGGAAACGCTGAAAGAAGTACCGGACGTGTCGTTACGCCGCATGCCGTTACGCTTACCGACGAATCGAATAGCGCTGAAAGACATATTCGTGACGCGAGAAAATTATAAACGACTCGGGTTTGGAGGGATAAAGAGATATTACGCGCTGCCACCGAACGCGGCGGCGATCGCGAAGAAATACAGATGGAAACGGTGTGCGGTGTTGGGGAATTCAGGTGCGCGAAAAGATGTGAACGCGTCGCGCGTTGCGTTTTTTAAAAGACTACGAAAATGGCGAGAGCATTCCAGACGCTCTCTCTCTCTCTCTCTCTCTCTTTCTCTCTCTCTTTCGTGATTATTGTATTTTTTGTTCGCGTATTCATCGTGTACTGACGCGTGTTTCACTCACTATAGGTACGCTTTTGGACGCGTCGTTTGGCGGTACGATTGACTCGCACGACGTGGTGTTTCGGATGAACCAAGCGCCGGTAAAAGGGTACGAATTACATGTGGGAAAGAAGTCGACGTTTCGAGTGTTAAACTCGTTGTGGTCGCACAGGTATTCTCACGGGTATGCACCCTGGGATCCTGGATATCAAAACTTGCCGTTAGAGAAGGACGTGACGCTGATTTTAACGCGAGTAGACGCGACGATTTTCAACGAGATGCACGAGTTTTGGAGGAAAAGGAGACCGGATATTACGTTGTTAATTTTGTCCAGCAAAGTGATTAATATCATTCGGCAGACGTTGGTAGATTATCGATCGAGGTTGTGCGCGGCTGGGGTAGAATCCGCGGGTGGTTCAGGTGGGAATACACCCAGTTCTGGGTGGGTTTCCGTCTACGCCGCCATGCAGTTGTGCGGCAAAGTCAACGCGTACGGATTCGGAACCAAAGTGGCCAAAGAAGGTGAGAACGGAGGGAATAAAGACGTTTCTTACCACTATTACACCGGCATGGCGGCGAGAAAGTTTGGTACGGACGTCCACTCGTTCGAAAGTGAGAAGATGTTGATTGAACATTTAGATCGATCGAAGAAAATTACGTTGTGCACCTCCGCAGGAAGTAAGGAAGATAGCGTTAAAAAGCACCGCAGAGGCTTCATTCCAGTAGACGCCCAATGTGGAAAAGCCTAGTGATAATAGTATTATAGTAATCATTAGTGGTACCGGGGTAGGTACCTAGGTAGTAAAATTACTCCTCAAGGAATATATACACAAAATCTATCGCAACATTATTTCTTCTTCTTCCCTTCTAATTCGTTTTCGTCGTCGGAATCGTCTTCCTCCTCGTCGTCATCGTCTTCGTCGTCGCTCCTCACATCTTCCGCCTCACCTTTCGTGACAACTTTAATCGCTACTTTCAAAATTAAATAAAACCAATACGCTTGCAACGCCAAGACGATGTACAACAAAACTATGCAAGACCAATATCCAATCAGTAACGCCAAACTCCTCTCCACGTTCACAAACTTCCTACACTCGAAGTGAGAACTGTAAACGACGTATGGATACATGACTAATCTCGTGATTAAAAATGTTACCATGAACACACCGAACAAAACGTCTGCCATAAACTGACATCTCTTCCCTACCGCAATCGCTCTTTGCGTCGCCATCGCGCTATTCTTATCATCATTACTACTACCATTTCTACTCATCTTCTTCAACTCGTTTTTCCTCGCATCTGCGACGTACTTGAACAGCTTCGCTACGTGCAAAGGCACATCCGCTGGGTCCAATAGCAACATAATTATCCCCCCGACTCTCGTGAATCCGTACGCGTACGATATCCCAATCAAAAACACCGTCGAGAAGTGATGCAACAACATCTCCTTCTTATCTTTCCTATCGTACTCTGTTCCTACCGAGATGATTTCCGCCACGTATCTCGCCACGTACAGTAAATAATACCCCCTATATGCCGCCGACGTTCTCGCATCGCGCGTTTGATTTTGCCACCACTTTCGCGACGGCCAAAACCACGGTTGCGTTTTCACGATTTTCATCCCCAGGACAAAAAAACTCGAGTACACGAGCGCTTCCCAAGCGGATTGCGCGAACTTTTGGCAGGCTTTCGTCGTGGTCTTCTTCTTCTTGGTGGTGGTGGTTTTTTTCGAGGAGAACGACGACGACGACGACAAGCATCGTCTCGCGATCGGTTCGAGTGCCACGCGTTTGAGCGTTTTGTTCAGGGCGAACAGCGCGAGCGAGAACACGCAGACGACCGTCGCGTCCACGTCGAACGAAGGCGCGCGGAAATGCGCCGAAGCATTGGACGACGACGACGACGACGAAGACGAAGACCAAGAACGCATCTCGAGCAGATGCGGGAAGACCCACGCGCGGAACGTTTCGCGGACGAGGACGCGCGCTTCGAGGAGCGACGACGACATCGACGACGACGACATCGCGGTGCTGCTGTTGCTTCTGCTGTTGCTGTTGTTGTTGTTGTTGCTGCTGCTGCTGCTATGAGATGCTCGTGCACAACGCGTTTGTGTGATGCAAAACGCTCGTCTTCTTTCCAATTTATCCAAAAGAGAAAAAGAGGATTACTCGACACTTTTCGAACACCCAACCAAGAAAAGCGAGAGAGAGAGAGAGAGAGAGAAGGCGACTATCGCGACACCATCACCACCATCATCACTCATCATGACCACGTCGTTCGTCGAAGAGTTGAAAGCGACGTGCGCGAAACTGTCGCAGAAAGGCAAAGGCGTCCTCGCCGCGGACGAGTCCACGGGAACGATTGGAAAACGCTTCCAATCGATCGACGTGGAAAACGTGGAAGAGAACCGCCGGTTTTGGCGAGAGACGCTGTTCGAGGCGAAAGACGTGGAGAAGTACATCTCCGGCGTTATTTTGTTCGAGGAGACGCTGTACGCGAAGACGGAAGACGGAACGCAACTCTTGACGGAGATTTTAACGAAGAATGATATCGTGCCTGGGATTAAAGTGGATAAAGGCGCGACGATACAGGTCGGGAAAGACGGGGACGGGGAAACGGACACGAATGGGATGGATGGGTTAGGAGATCGATGTAAAGAGTATTATAAAGCCGGTGCGAGGTTTGCGAAGTGGCGGGCGGTGTTGAAAATTGACGTGGAGAAGGCGCTGCCGAGCGCGGACGCGGTGGAGGCAAACGCGAAGAGTTTGGCGAGATACGCGAAGATTTGTCAAGAGAATGGGTTAGTGCCAATCGTAGAGCCGGAGATTGTGCCGGATGGTGGTCACGACGTGGAGGTGTCGAGGACGGTGACAAAAGGCGTGTTGACGAAAGTGTTCGAGCATTTGAAGAAAGAAAATGTGAGTTTGGAGTTGATGGTATTGAAACCGAACATGGTGACGCCGGGAAGCGGGAACGAAGAGTCGGAAAAAGATGACTTGAAAGTGGCGGAATATACGAACGAGGTGTTGTTAGAGTGCGTGCCAGAGACTGTTCCGGCAATTTTATTTTTATCCGGTGGTCAATCCGAAGACGCGGCGAGTCGAAGATTGAATTTAATGCACAAGTTACAAAAGGAATCCGGCAAGGCGTTCGCGTGGACGCTTTCGTATAGTTACGGAAGAGCGTTGCAGGCATCCGCGTTAAAAGCGTGGTCTGGAGATAACGGCAATGCGAGTAAAGCTCAAGAGGCGTTCATAGAAAAAGCGAAATCGTGCTCGCTAGCCAGTTTAGGTGAACTTTAAAAAGAAAGAGAGAAAGATCTCTTTTTCTCGCGCGAGCGCCGCCTACCACGTTTTTTACATGTATCACACGTAAAGTACTACAGTAAGAAGATATCCTCGCGACAGACATCGCGCGCCACGATTCTCCCAATCGCTCCGTTTTCCTCCAAAGAAACCTTTTCGTATTCTTTTTCTCGTTTTGTTCCCTCGTCCTTTCACGCGAAAAGGGGTTTTGCGCGTAAAGTGAGCACCACGAGGGGTATGAAGCGAAGAAGAAAAAAAATATCGTCACAAAAAAGCGGCGCGTACATACCGCGCGAACGAAAACACGCGCGCGAACGACGATGCGCGATTCACACCCGCTCGTCGCACCGTTCTCACCGATCACGCCGCGAAAATCGCGCGCGCGCGCGGGTTCGAACGTCGGAAGCGAACGAGAAGGACGCGATACCCTTTTGGCGAAGAAAGACGACGACGACGACGACGACGCGAAAATACACCGAAAGTTCTCTCTCGCGTCGTTGCCGATGGACATCGGCGTATCGATCGTCGCGAAGTTACCGGTGAAGTCGAAAGCGCTTTTAACCATGCTCGGAAACAAGGAGCTCGCAAGGTGGGTGCGCATGAACCTGTTCGTCGAGAGCACGAAGTGCGCGGCGAGTTTATCGAGCTGCGAGGCAGGAAGAGGAGCAGGAGCAGAAAAAGGACAACAACAACAACAACAACAACAACTGCTCTTCTGTCCTTTTCGAGAGGAAACGTCGGAAAAAGGCACGTTTACCGAAGCGACGGATGAGGACGTGAGGTTGTACGTGAAAGCGATGGCGGAGAAGTGCGAGGTGTCGGAACGAATGCGAGCGAGTTTAGTCGCCGGATTGCTGAGCTCCTCCGAGTGCGGGAGGAGAGGGAGGGACCGCGTTACGGAGATGGCGAAGCAACCGATGGGCCTGAGGAGGTTGAAACAGTTGACGAAAGCGAGGGAAAGATCGTACGCGATAGTCGGCGATGTGGAAGAAGCCGTAAGAGACGAAAGAAACGATGAAATGGAAGGTGTCGACGAGGACGAAGACGAGGATGAGTTTTCGCTTATCGAGAGCGATACTCTGAGACGAGAGTGCGAAAACTTGCGCGCGGTTGTTGAAGAGTGGTCGCCGGAAGATATCGGCGAGACTTTAGCGTCCGTGTTGGAGAAGGAGTTGCAGACGTTCCGAACGACAAAAGAAGCAAGATTAAGGACAGCGGAGGAAGAAGTGAGACGAATGCTCGAGGAAGAACGGGAGAAGGAGCGAGACGAGAAGAAGGAGGAGGACAACGACGAATTGGATGAAGACGAAGATGCGGACGCGCGCGACGAAGACCCGTTCGAGACGCCGCCCCAGTTTGACCCGTTCCATTATAACGCACCAGCAGATTACGTCGAAGAAATGACCGCATATCAAGAAGATAGTGTTTTTGAAAACGATACAGATGGCAGCGAAGACGAGGATATGAGAAACGACGAACAACGATTCGATTGGAAAATCGCGCTCGATTCCATTTGCGACGCGCGCATCTATACGTTTGTGCACTTCTGTCTCGGAACGCCAGATTTTTCGCATCTCGCTGAACGCATCGACGAGAACCCGCCGCAGGAAACAACTGCTAAAACCAAAGATGCGTGGAAACGTATTAAAATAGGTGTTTCGAAAATGATTCAAGTGGCGTTCAAAGCAGATATTGAAAGCGAAGAGAAGCGCATTGCAACTTTGAGATTACAGAAAATGAAAGAAGAAGGATTTGATCAAAGAACGTTTTGCCGTGTAGACGAAGACGAAAACATTAACGAGGTGGAAGACGAAGATGATGGACTTACACATACCAGCGTTCCGATGGACGTTGATGATGCACGCGAAGACGGGGACGAAATATTTCCTAAAGAAACGAACCGCGTAATCGTCGAAAAGTCCTCAGCGCTCTTAGCTCTACTCACGCAACACTGCGCGACGTTTCAGTCGGTGAACATGCTCGATATCCCAGGTAGGGCGAAAGAAAACGACACCAATTCGGCAGCTTTTTTGCATTTAAAGCATTTCGGCGATCGTGGGAGCGAAAACCCGTTCTTCGAATCGGACATGTTCGCCACGAAAATCGGAGGGGCATGTATGATGCAACACCTTGGTTACACGAGAGGCGAGGACGCGACAACATATTTCGATCAGAACATTTCGATGACGTCTTTGTTTATGTTCGGAATAGAAGGAGACAATGAGCTGTCGCCCGCATTGACGACACATATGCACACGTTTGGAATAGGATCAGATGCATCGCACTCATCGCCGATGAACGATACGAAAAATGTCTTCGACGCCTATCGCGACGAGGTCGTCACGCAACTCATCGAGTACTGGGACGATAGCTTCGTTTTATATTTCATGGCCAGAAGCGCTGCAGAGGCTACAAACTTAGCGACGAAGAAATGAAAGAGAATGGAAAATATACAACCGATGTCGTCATCTCTTCCCTCTACTCGTCCGGTGAGCCGAAGACGAACCATTTCATCTCCTGGCGTCGAAAAAGAAGAGGGAATGAGCGATAACGCTTTGCGCGCGTTTAAAACGGATACGCAACAACGATTCGCATCATGGCTTAACAGATCTGAAGAGCACAAACACGCCAAAGCCACTCGCATCAAAAAAATCGACGCGCCGCGCAAGTTCGAAAAGCTTACATCGTCGATTTCTAAGCTGTTTCAACCCTGCGAGATGCCTCAACGTGATATCAGCCGCGTTACGAACCACATCTCTTCAACAGTAAAATCCAAAGATATTTGGTCGATGAAGAACAAACTCTTCAGCGATACCATCGACACGTGTGCAAACAATATTTGGAATCTTGGGTGTGGCAACGAATCGTGTTGCACGCCGAAAACAGACGAAAAAATAACAAAGAAACTCTGTAAGTTGGCCAAGATTGGCTACGCGGCCATGAGCGTCATAGTAGAACGCGAAGACGAAGAGATGAACAACCATGAACCGTCGAAAGAAATCGTTGTCCCGCACAGTTGGACGCTTTGAAGCAAGACGAAGTGTAAATACTGAAAGTACACGACGACGAAAGCAGAACAAACGAGAAAGATATTATTTTACGACGATACGCCAACAAGAGCGCACACGCGACGTATTTTTAGCCCACGCGAGCGCATCAACAACGACGATGATATTACTACTACTACAACTAGAACTACTACTATCACCATCAGCATTTATTTTAATGTTATTAACAAATTAAATGCGCTATACTTTGTTTACACGTCACTTCTCGCTCGTGGTATTCGTAACGGTGGTAATCGCGCTCTCTCCTCTACCAAATCGAGGCGTCGACGGAACCTTTTCTCAATGACCACGGCGAAAACAATCGTTTGACATAATAGCAGAGCGATGCCAATGGTAGTTAGTATATACGCCAGCGCGGTGTTTTGTTCGTCCCATGTGTTCGAAAAATCAAATTCGCTGGACAAAGAAACTCCCGATGGACGCTCGTGCAAGATTTTCTCAAACATCAAAACAGAAAATCCTTCTTGAACCTCGTTTGGGTATCGTTTCCAAGCATAAAAGAACGTATCCGGAAACATAAACGACGCCGCGATGATAGAATTGAAACAAAACGCTACACTGACGCACAGTACTTGCAATATTAGCGTTGAGAGGTATCCAGAAACTTTAATCCAAGCCTCTTTTCGATCGATTAAAAATATGTCAGGGGCGTACGTTTGCACGGTTGCACACGTGGTGTATCCAACCTTCGATGGAGATCTGACATGTTCTCCCTGTACGCGGCTATTACTTTGAATTGAAATCGATCGATGTTCATCTCCAATTGGTTTGATCACGTCGTTATTCATCGTTTCATGCTCCTCATCGTCGTCATTGTGATTGTCTTCTGCGTCTTCCTCTTCTCGAGGCGCATAGTCGAACGTTACGGGCCTTTCAAATATTGTCACGGACAATATCGAAATCTTCACGACTCGATGTTCTTTCGTCAACGCACACGCCGCCGCGTGACCGAATTCGTGCGTGCATATATACACCAACCCGGCACATGCCGCTAACAACACGCACGCCACAACTTTCTTCGACACGTTCCAAAAATTCCGATACTCGTTTCTCGAAAACTCAACTTCGCGCGCTACTCTGTTCGAGCGTACTCTCGCACCGTCATTCATCGGGTCAGTCACGGGTATTTGCCGCATCAACTCGCGTCTCGGTCGTCGATACCCGCGCGGAATCTCGACGACATTTCGTTCTTCCTCCTCTCTTCCCTCCCCCCCGTTTTCTCGCGGTAAGAACACGTCCTCGTCCATATCGTCCTCGTTCGCTCTCGGGAAAATATCGCGCGCGGCGGTATCGTCCTCGAAACGAGGCGTCGAACGATGATTGACGACGCCAAGTTCAAACGACGAAGTTTGCGCGGGTTCCATCGGATCTCCAATCGCTTTACGCCTCACGAGCGTTTGGGTAGTATGCGCGCGCGGAGGAGCACAAAAGAGTCGTATTTTTTTTTTAATCGAGATGTAAAAAGGAGGCGTTATTTTTCAAACCATTTCCCCAAGTCGAGCGGAGAAAGAAAGAAAGAAAGAAAGAAAGAATTCGATGGTAACGATGCGCGCGAGCAGTAGATCCGTGACGGCATTGTTGATACGTGTCTAGAAGTATTATTCTCGTTTTTTTTCCTGCAAATCTTTCACGGTCCCCGGTCCCGGCGTCGCGACGATCTCCTCCTCTTCCTCCGCGCGCGCCTCGCATCCCAGATCTTTCGTCAGTATCCTCCGTAGTTTGCCCACGTCGAGTCCTTGCACTTCCTCCTCTATCTTTTCTCCGTCTTTCGCGTAGAAGTGAAACGTCGGCATGCACTGAATCTTTGCGGCCGTCGACGCGTCTCTCGCTTTGTCCACGTCCACCGCGAGAAACGCGCACGCGTCGCGAAACTCCCTCGACATTTTCGCGTAGATTGGTTTCATTCGTCTGCAGGGTGGGCACCATTTTGCTCCGTAATCGATGGTCACCGCTTTGTTTCGTCGCTTGGCTTTTTTCAGTTCCTTCTCGACTTGCTCGAGCGAGTCGCACTCGACGACGAGTCCTTTATCGAAGGCGTCCTCGTTCGTGTCGTTGGCGTTGGTCGCGAAGCCGAGGCGGCGAAGACCGGCGAGGACGACGGTCCGGACGACGAGCACGACGAGCACGACGCGAACGGCATCTGGCATCGGAATGGACATCCAGTACGCGTGGACGGCACGCAACGCGTCTTCGACGAGATTTTGCATCTTCTTCTTCTTCTTCTTCTTTCTAGCGGCGAGTTCTTCTTCTTCTTCTTCTTCTTCTTCTTCTTCTTCTTCTTCTTCTTCTTCTTTTCGCGACGCGCGCGTTTCCTTTTGTGGGGCGTTCTATACCATCGCGGTCCAAAATTCGGGAGAATTTTCCTTGTTTTGTGTTTAGGGTCTCGTGTCAAATTTAGGGTTTATGAACGGTAGAGAAGAAAATTGGGACTCCCGATCCCGCCTCCAAAACACGAGCGCGCAAAAGTGTGTCAACGAAGAACGCCAAGACCGCAGCCGCGAGAAGAAGAAGAAGAAACATGCTGCTCTTATTCGAAACGCCGGCGGGGTACTCCCTGTTCAAAGTCAAAGACGAAAACAAGCTGAAAGACATCGACGTGCGTTCTGCATCGTTTCTTTCCCTCTTCCTTTTGTCGCGTGGAATCCGCCGCCAATTGGAGAGGGCAATTAACGACCTCATCGTTTGTAGTGTCGCACTTCTCTCTCTCTCTCTCTCTCTCGAAGTCGTCTCGCCCGATCCGGAACGAGAATGCGACGATCGTCTCTCGTCTCTCTTTATATCGCACGTCTCGGTCGATGGTGGTCTCGGGCAAAGAGACGTACCAGCGCAAAAGCGCAAAAGCGCGTCTCGTCGGGATCTCAAATTTGTGTAAAAGCTGACGCCACCTTTATTTTGGTCTTCTTTTCTTCTCTTGGACTCTGTTTTTATACACAAAAAAATACGTATATTATAGGCGTTGGCGAAATCGTTCGGCACCGCGGATTCCGCCAAGAAAATGGTCTCGATGAAAGCGTTCGGGAAGTTCGAAAACACGACGGACGCGTTAGCGGCGGCGGCAACCATGGTTGAATCTAAAGTCGGGAAATCTCTTAAAAGTTTCTTGAAGAAACACGTGAAGGATGAAACTTTAGCCATCGCGGATTCCAAGCTCGGGGTTGCCATCAAAGAAAAGCTGGGGATCGAGTGCGTGCACTCGACCAACGTGATGGAGTTAATGCGAGGGGTGAGGTCGCAGTTGAACGAGTTGATTGGTGGTTTGACCGATGCGGATATCGCGCCGATGGCGTTGGGATTATCGCACTCTTTGTCGAGGTATAAGTTGAAATTTTCTCCCGAGAAGGTGGACACGATGGTCGTGCAAGCGATTGGGTTGTTGGATGAGTTGGATAAGGAGTTGAACACGTACGCGATGAGAGTGAGAGAGTGGTACGGGTGGCATTTTCCAGAATTGACAAAGATTATTTCAGATAACTACGCGTACGCGAAGGCGGCGAAATTGATGGGCGATCGCGCGAACGCGGTGAATGTCGATTTTAGTGGCATCGATACCATCGATGAAGACGTGGAGAATGAGATCAAAGACGCGTCCGTGATTTCAATGGGAACAGAAATTGCGGCGACGGATTTGGAAAACATCGGGCAGTTGGCCGACCAAGTGATTTCGCTGAGTGAGTACCGGGCGCAATTATCGGAGTATTTGAAAGCGAGGATGAACGCCATAGCGCCGAATTTAACCGTGTTGGTTGGCGAATTGGTCGGCGCGAGATTGATTTCGCACGCCGGTTCGCTGATTAACTTGGCTAAACAGCCGGCATCGACGGTACAAATTTTAGGCGCGGAGAAAGCGTTGTTCAGAGCGTTGAAAACGAAACACGATACGCCGAAATACGGTTTGATTTACCACGCGAGTTTAATCGGGCAAGCCGCGCCGAAATTTAAAGGGAAGATCTCGAGAGTTTTGGCGGCGAAGTGTTCGTTGGCGACAAGAGTTGATGCGCTTGGAGAAGATACGGAGGCATCGATTGGTATCAACGCCAGAGCGACAGTGGAAGCGCGCTTGCGTCAGTTAGAAGGTAAAACTCTGGGCGACGCCAGCGGCGTGACCAAGATGAAGAACGAGAACAAAAAGTTGGATAAGGATCGCGAAGGCGCAGTCATCGCCGCGAAGAAAGCATATAATCCAGACAAAGACGTGGTCGTCGAAGAGAAAAAAGAGAAAAAGAGTAAGAAAGAGAAGAAAGAGAAGAAGGACAAGAAGAGTAAGAGGGAACGAGACCACTCGGGTAGCGATGAAAAGAAGAGCAAAAAATCCAAGAGTTCTTAACTACTACTAATACAAATGAGAGGAGAAAAGATGGACTACGAGTAGAGGAAAATTTTGTAAAATATACCACCTTGAGTACAACAGTTTTTAATGTGCGTCTCTCTTTCTTCCGCTTTGTTCTAAACAAATTTTAATCAGCGTCCGCTTCATCCGAAGACACAAAGTCTACTTCGTCGTCGTCGCTCTCCACCGTTCTCGTCAACCATTTCGTACAGATGAACTTCTCACCTTTTTTCACTATTTGTCCTTCGTGCAGCGAAAGCGGATTTTCTTGGAACGGCTCTTCCGAGATGGAGAAGAATAAGATGGCGCGACCGAGTTTCGGATGAATCTTAACACCATTTTGTTGTTCACATGATGCAACGAATGTCGTATTCTTCTTCTCAAACGGTTTGAACATTCCATATTCACAGAACGATGGTTCGTCGAACAACGGGATAGCTTTTTGAAAGTTTGTGCATCCGCCTTCGCATTGGTCGCTCAAATAGCACATGAACGTTGCCACTCGACGAAAAGAACCGGCTTTGTTGTCGAAATGGTTCGTGTACTTTTCATTTTTACCATATCGAACGATCTGCATCGGCTCGGAGCCTTTTAAATTCTGTGTATCGAACCGTCTTTTCGTCAACACGGGCGTTTTGCGAATCGCATTCAACATGCGTCTTTCGATCGTTTTTACAACTTCCTCTTTTCCTTTCGCTCCGGTGAGAAAACACGAGGAACTCGTGCGACCATTGGAAAGTTTTCCATCGGTTACTCTTGATCGTTTTAAATCTTTTTCCGCGAGCTCTCGCAAGAATTTGCACTCTTTTTTCTGGAGGAAATTTTCAAAGACGAAAAGGAGCGGCGATAGCGAAACGCAATATGCGACGACGGCTGTATCGTTAAAGGTGTTGATATCCTCTTCGTTATCGTTTGTTCTTTTAACCGCTTCGACAGAATTGAACTCCACCTCACAGACGAGTTGAAATATATTTTTAGTTTCCGTCGTCGTTTTATTCCTTGCGCTGTGCTTCGTTGTATTGTTCTCGTCGGTATCGCACTTGAAAAAATTGCGCAACACGAGACATTCGCTCTGATCCGTTTTCAACACCTGTCTCGTGTGCGCCTCGCGCAGTACGATGGACCTTTTGTTATCGTCGTTGCTAATCTCCACATCTCCCGAAAACTCCAACGACACGCGCATCGTCGCTGCGATGTCCACAAAATTCGATACGCGCGAAAGTTTCGAAGAAGAAGAAGGAGCGCAGCATTCCAGCTTCGCCGATATGAACGTCTTCGCCGGACCGCCTTCAACGACAACCGAATTTCCCAACGACAACCGAAACTCGTGCTTTTTCGCCGTAAACATCGTCGATTTGACCGTGTTTTCTCCATTCGTCATCGCTTCTCTCAATTCCTTGTCACCCACCGCCCATCGATATCTCGGCGAAGACTTCTTTTCTTCTTCCGAGAGGACGACAGAAACCACCTTCCCGACCACGCGCGCTTCTTCATCTCTCCTCGCGTCTTCTTCCTTTCCTTCGCGGTAAAAAAACGGCGCGCGTTCTTCTCGCACCTCTTTCGTGCCTCTCTCGCGCCCGTCTCGACGCTCCTCCTCTTCCACCGAACTCTTTTCGAACCGAAGAAAGTCCTTTCCGACGTCCAAAGGCGAAGAACACCACCTCTTCGCGGAGCACCCGCCAAAATCGTCGTCGTCTTCCAAAACCTTCTCCTCTTCTTCGTCTTCGTCTCTCGCCTCTTTCTCTCCTGGCGTCGAACACGTTTGGCCCATGACGTCCTCCTCCTCCTCCTCCTCCTCCTCTTCGAAAAAGGAGAAGAGGTCCTTTTCTTCTCGTAAAAGCGCCTCCTCCTCGCGGTCGTCGTCGACGAACACGCGAGTGGAGAGAGAGAGAGAGACCCCGCCGCGCAAAAGCGATGAGGAAGACGGACAAAAGAGACGGGGGGGGGAGGAGTGCCTCCAAAAAAGCTTTAAAGGGGAGTGTATATTTTTAGGCGTTTTGGAAAGAGAGGTGTGTGATCAAAGTCGCGTCTTTCTTCTTTCTCGCGTATTTTTTTCTTTTTTTTTTGTCTCCTTTCCCAAACCCTAAATATATGACCTTTTTAAACCCTAAACTAAAAACGTCGAAATTCTCTCTCACTTTGATTCTTTTTGTAACGAACACGAACGTCAAACATCCCAAGAAGAAGAAGGATCTGATTACGCGCGCGCAATACAGAGAGAGAGAGAAAGAAGGGCGCGCGGAAAAAAAAAATATGAACCTCAATGAGGGGAAAAGAGGAGAGACCGCTGCAAAAAATGTCGCGCACCACCACCACCACCACCCGTCGTCGTCGTCGCGAGAGCACGAGTGCGCGCAATTAGACGTCGCGTTGCAACGAATCTCGCTTCTGGACGATTCGAAACTCGAGAAGACGCTCTCGAAACTTCTTCCGATGGCAATCGCGCAACTGTCCTCGCCACACGCGCTGACGAAACAAAAAACGGTCGGATTGCTGACACACATTAACAAACGGACGAACGGATTGCCAGAAATTGAATTTCCGCTCGATGGGTTGGTGGATGTCGTTTTGAACGCGAAAGATTCTTCGCTGGTGAGAAATTTTGGGATGATGTACGCGACGAAAGCGTTCGAACGAAGCAGATTGAAACGAGCGGAGAAAGGAGCGCGCGTCGAGAGGTTGTTGGAGGCGCTTTTTAACGATGGAGGTATAAACGACGAACAGACGGTGCAAAATATTTTGCGCGTGGCAATCGATGTCATCGGCGCCGAGAGACCGGAAGGGTATACTTCGAAATGGATGTCCAACGCGCGAACGAAGAAGCGTTTTTTGCGACACGTTTTGGCGGTGGCGCAATACCAACCAAACTTGGCCAAGGCGAAGAGTAGTACTAGTGCGGACGTTGAATTTGCAAGCGCAGAGATGAGAAGGGCAAGAGAGGAGGCGTTTATTAGTGGTGTGGCGAGGTTAGCCGGGAACGCGAGTCCGTCTGGTGGAGCAGCAGCGCCGACAGAGGAAGAAGAAGAATACAGAGCGGGACCGGGGTTGAGCGAAAGTTTATTGAAGGAGATTTTAGGTGATGTCGTGGTGAGCGATAAAGAAGCGCGCGCAAAAGCGCGAGAGTCGATCGTGAGCTCTATTGATGGCCGATGGCGCGTGGGTATTGATTTGAAATCTTTAGCAGAACGAAAGAAAGCTCTTTTAGAATTTTTGGCCGAGGCGTGCGTGTACGAAGACGATAATAAGGAAAACGAAACAACGGAAGAAAGAGAAGGGGAGGATGAAAACACCATGCAAGTGGAGCTACCGACGACGGTGAAGAAATACATCGTATCTGCAGAAGAGCTCTTTCCAATCGCATTAGCGGTAGCCTGTGACGCGTCTGAGACGTGTCGTTCGTATGGCGAAACGGTTTTAAAGAAACGGTGTGGGGTCGACGGCACGCATCCGGATTTAGACGCCAATAACGAAGCATTCATAACGCATCAACTCCGATGGTTTCTTGGGGATAACGAAAGTGTCCCGAGCGAAAGTCGAGTGCATCCAGCGAACGATGAAATTCGCTCCAATATTTTGCGTCGCGTTTTATCGCGCTCGCAACTTAGTGCGAACTTATTCCCACAAAACGTCGAGGTTATTTCTTCGTCTTTGAATAATCCGCGCTCGAAGCAACTGCGATCGTCGGGTATGGAATTTTCCGCTTGGGTTTTACGGAATGCCGAAAGAGATGTTCTCGAAAAAGCCGCGCCAAAACTTCTCGAAACGTGTTTGATGACGCTCGATACTTTAGAAACGTCGTCGCCGACAAACATGACGACGTCGGAACGAATCCGCGCCGTGGAATTGAAAGGTTTCTGTTTCCAATCCCTCGGGCATCTCATCGAACGCGCGCCAGAGTTGATCAAGTCTTCGCAAGATATGATGATCGTAGAAACTACTCCTTCAAAGAGTAGCATCGATGCGGTTGAGTTTCTCAAACGCGTGCTTTCCGATATAGAAAATGAATACGATTCGCATACTCGAAGTTCAATCGTTGAGTGTGGTCGCGCGTTGTTGCGCGCGTGTGAAGGAGATTCTATTGTGAAAGAGGGTGAAAAACTAGCCATGGAATATATAGTCGCGGAAGTTTTAGAGCGATACGCTTCGACTGTTTTTACATCAGCCGATGTGAACCCAGACGTTACGAATGACGGTAAAACCACGCCGCCGGGTTCGAAATCAGCGTTACTTCTCGCGCTTCGATTCGCGGGGAGTGAAAAATGTTTCCGATTCAATTCGGTCGCCGTGCGTTTCGCGTGTATATTGAATTGCGCGCGTCCTGAACTGGACATTCGCGATGCCGCTCGCAAGGCGCTTGCTTTACGAAACAAAAGAAGTAAGGATGGGTATCCAACAGTCACACGTATGCTCGATCGAGCGGAAACAAAGAACACCCTCCTAGCGAAAGATCCACAAAGAGAAGACGACCAATCGCCATTGCCGGAAAAGGCGATGTTTGCGCTCTTGAAGTTTCTTCGACAAAGTCGTCGATTTCATATGGAAGGAGGTGACGATGACGCATCCATCGACATGAGTTATTTTCGATTCTTGAAGCACTGCTTACTTAGAACAAGCGGCCCGAGACTCGCCTCGCTCGCGTTTATTGAACTTCGCGACGTGCTATTTTCGGCGCACAAAGCTGAAGGTTTTTCTTGTGCGGCGAATGAAAATAATTATCAATACTACCTTCGCGCCGCAAAGTTTTTCTCAACCACGGACGACGCGATCGCAAGAAAAGCATCGGCAAATCTTATAGGCACAATGTTGAAATTGAATGCCGTCGCAGAGAGCGACGTCGAAGTGCTCGTTTCCGGTTTCCTGAAGACGGCTTCTAAAGCAGTCGCTTTGAACGAAAGCGACGAAGCGGCAGCCGCCAACTTACGCGCAGAACACGCCGACGGTGCCTTGCGATCTTTGAGTGCATTGATATCTACAGCGACCAAAGAAATGAAGTCTGAGAGTATATTTACCCCAGAACGCTACGAAGCGGCGAAATCCATTTTTCGAAAGGCTATGCTGAATGTGCCTCGAACGGATGCGCCTTCAAAAGAAGTCCTGCTAGGTGTTGCAGGATGCGAGTGTTTGGGAACGTTATTCGTTTCCTACAACAAGTATAGTGGGAACGCCACTTCTATCATATCGAACGACGATATCACCGCTCTTTCTCAAGCTATGGATCGCGCATTGGCCGCACCAAAAGTTGCCGCCGCGGCTGCTTTCGCCGCTGGGTGCGCGCTTCGTCGCCGCGCCACGGTAGAAACATCGTTCGATGCCGCGAAAATTCTGGTCGAGAAACTGTTTTCGTTACTTACGGTCAAGAAAGACGACGTTCGCTTTGCAGTGGCGGACGCAGTAAAATTGGGATTTTATGGTGAAACGGATCTTATTTTGAGCACTGATATCGCCAGCGAGGATGGCGGCGACGCAAGTTTGTCGCCGTTTGTCCGCGACATTGACCGAGAAGTTGATGAGTTATTCGAATCTTTAAAAGAGTCCGAGTCCACGAAAATTGACGCTAAAGGGTTATCTTCGGTGAAAATGGACGCCGACGCTCCAACGGACGAAGTTGATGTTAATCGGAATGCTCTTCGCGAAATTGTACTGAAATACCTGTTCGACGATGACGATAAGGACGGTGGTGAGTTCAAAGTAGGGGTCTTGTTTAATTCGCGCGAAGAAATTCGATGCGGTGCGACGGCCATCCTTTGCTCACTCGTGAACCCGGCCATCTCATCTGCGTCAATCGTTTCAGACGATGTAGGCGATACGAACGACGACGATGTGCATGCGAAGAAAGGCACGAAGGTGAACGCCATCCCGTTGCTCGAGTCCCGTTTTGATGACGCGCACGACGCGCTCCTTTCGGCACTCGGCGATACGAATACTACAACTCAAGAAATGGCATCTTCTGGTTTATCGATATTGTATGATAGAGGAGATGAAGCGAGTAAAGCAACGCTGCTTGAAAACCTCACCAAAGCTTTGAGCGGTGAAACGAGCAATAAAGGAAAGAAACGCGCGATGTCCAAAGTCGACGACGATACGGTTGTTTTCCAAGACGGTTTGAACTTGACCGGTGACGACGCGTTGAAAGAAAAAGCACAACAAAAGACGAAAGCTGCTGATGCTGGTCGTGGTGGAAGAGATGGAGGTGACTCTATGTTGAGCACGTACAAAGAGCTTTGTTCGGTCGTCTCTGATATCGGACAACCGGACTTATTGTATAAATTTATGGAGATTTCAAATCATCAGAAGAAAGTGAATCGCGCTGCTTCTGCGGGTGCCGGTATCGCGAGAATCGCGAAAAAAGCAGGCATTTCGCTATCTGCTCACAGTGAACAACTTGCCCCTCGCTTATATCGGTTGCGGAAAGACGTCAATTTGAACATGCGAGAAACTGCCGAGGCAGCGTGGCAAACCCTCGTCGTCGCAGAAAAAGGGGGTGATAACAACAACGAGAGCACTTCTACGATGGTCGTCGCATCTGACTTATCGGTGAAAATGTTCGATCAAATTTGCGAACGACTTCTTCTCGATTGCTCCTCCCGTGAATGGAGGGTGCGGCAATCCGCCGCTGAAGCCTTAGCCGAGTTGTTCTCGAGCGGCGGTGCCGGTAAGACGTTCGATACAGTCGAGAAAAAGATCGCAGAAGCGTGGACCATTGCATTTAGAGTTGCAGACGATATTAAAGAAACCGTTCGAATCCGTGGAATGATGTTTGTAAAGTCATTGAGATCGTTATCTTTACGATTGACTGATGCCAATCAAATAGGGGATTCAATGGCTTCGGCCGCGCGTGACAAAAAGAGAGACATCGCAAAGAGGGCGTGCATTTTGATTCTTCCACAGCTTTTCGAGAAGGGATTGAAATCAGATTCTTCAGTTGCGAGAGAACTTTCTTTGTTCGTCGCGTGTGAAATCTTGAAGAAAGCTCCCGCAGAGGCTTTGAAACCGCACTGCGTGACGGCAGTGGAAGCGTTGTTAGAGGCGTTATCGACATTTGAGGACACGCGATTGAACTACTACGAACAAAGAGTTACCGCAATGTTCGGAAATGATACCGATGATAACGGGAACAACTCTGCGATTGAAAATTTCCAAAACGCGCGCGTTCAAGCGAGCTCGAACTCGATCGTTTCGGATGCCTTGGACGCGTTTATTCAACACGTGGAGCTAGAAGAGACCAAATTGTTAGCGCCCGTGTTTTCAAACATTTTTAAGAAAGGGTTAGGTTTGAACACGAAAGTCGGCGCGGGTCGGTTTTGCGTTCGATTATGTGCTCGACGACCAGATGCAGTAAAAGGCTTTTTTGCTGGTAAAATTTGTGAAGCATTACTCGCATCTCCAGACGTTCTGAATGGCGTGTCCTCCGGCGGCGCATCTTCAAAAATCGTCTTTCGGCAATACTGCCAAACATTCGCGACGTGTTTACGTTTCGCCACGCTCAAACGCCAGGAGAAAACAATCGCAGACGTCTTGAAACTTGCTAACGATGGCAGTAGCAATACTTCGAATCGCGAAGCGGCTGCTGAAATCATCTATGAAATTGCCAAAGATTCTCGAGGCGTCGAGTGCTTGAAAGATTTCGAGGACGATTTGCTCCCGTTGGCGTATTTTGGAACGTTCGATGAAAACGCATCCGTTGCGAAGTGTTGGGAAAGTGCGTGGGAAGAGTTGAGTGGAGGTGGTGTCGGTGCTACCGGAGGCGGTTCTGCTATTGGAAAACACTTTCCAAACCTCTGGAAATCCTTCTTGAAGCCACACTTGGAAGGATCGAACTATTCGCTTAAATCGAGAGCGGCGAGGACGATATCGTCGGCGATGAAAAGTACGAGTTTCAGCACCAAAAATCCGTCGATAAACAATACGGACGAGATGAATGCTGAAAAAGAAAAAATGATGCGCGACATTTTAGCAGTATTTTCCAACGAGTTGCGATCGAATCGCGCATTCAAAGGAAAAAATGATTTGGCGATTGCGTTGGGCGATGTGTTGAAAGCGATGATTTCCATGGCGATGGTTGAAAGAAATGGAAGTAACGAAGACGCTACGGGAACATCGTTTGAAGCCTTAAACCGTCTATTAAAGTGCATAGAGAGTAAAGACGATAGTTTTTCCGTGGCCGGCGTGGAAGCTTTGAAGAATGTCCTCGAACATTTAGTGGCGAGCGGCCCAGGCGAGGAGGAAAATGTTGCGCCGTCGTCGTTCGTGAAGAATGAAAAGTTTCAAAGTTTTGTCGGAGCGCTCGTATCGAACCTTGCTATGCGGGTGAGCAATGTCGATGGTAATGCGTCCAGAATCACGAAGAGTGATGGCGAGGAAGATGAAATGGAAACGGATGGTGCAGATGCTGAGGCGGAACGGTTCGAGAAGAACAAATCGAAAACGGCGTTCACGGCACGCGCCATGGAATGTTTAAGCGTCGTTAGTGAATTAAACGTCGCTTCTTCAGACATGCGCTTCGCCCTCTACCGTATCGCAATCGAGCACTCCGCGGTCGGTAAATCGTGGCAAAATCGAGTCGCTTCATTTCGAATGTTCCGAGGTCTGTTCACTTCCGCTGGAGCATCGTTAAGTACTGGAGAGAAAAAGTATGACGACGAGTTTTTACGAGCTTCGAGGGAAGCGCTGTTTGAAGTTGGGAACAGCGCTCCCGCTGCACTTAGAATTGAAGCAATAAAAGCGGTTGGTGCTATGCTTTCGCGAGCAAAAGCAGCGAACTCTTCTTCTGCGAAATCGAATGATAACGTAAAAGAAACGTGCGAATCGATTATCAAAACTGCGTTGGAAGATCGCTCGCCGGATGTCCGCAGAGAAGCAGCGTCGGTTTATGCGCTCTACGCGTGATAGAAATCGCATAGAAATACTAAATTATAGAAGTAGGCATGCAAATTAAAACAATATAACTTTAGTAACCAATCGATTCAGTCGCCCCTGGCGTCGCTACGTTCACATCACCTCTCCCCACGAACAACA
The DNA here is from genome assembly GCA_009618085.1 of Bathycoccus sp. SAG3. Classification (NCBI taxonomy): domain Eukaryota; kingdom Viridiplantae; phylum Chlorophyta; class Mamiellophyceae; order Mamiellales; family Bathycoccaceae; genus Bathycoccus; species Bathycoccus sp. SAG3. The sequence goes on along the minus strand of VIAU01000001.1, from coordinate 25,004 downwards.
AAATACCTGCAACCGTCAACAACAACAAAATCGCGTTCCACACCGCGCCTTGCACCGCGAACATCGTCCCCGTAGCTAACATTTGACTCACTTCCACCTTATCGTCTTCGCTCAACCCGACTGCATTATCCGTTAAAGTGCTTCTCACTTTATCCTCGCCTTGCTCCAGCCAAAACTGTTCCTCCTCTGCTTTTTCTAATCGTAAGTCGTTCAGCAGTACCAACACGTTCTCCCGTCGCTTCTCTTCCTCTTCGTCGTCTTCCACCGCGCGCTCTCCAGCCAACATGTCTTGAAAGCTTTGCAGCACCTTCAAATCGTTCTTCGTGCCTGCGACGTAACGGCGTATCAGCGGTAGTTTCACGTTCATTTGCTTCAAATCCGAGACGTATTTTTGACAGTCGGAGATTTGCGCTCGGTTGTCCTCCTCGGATAACACCGCGAAGACGTTTCCCGTCGACGACGCGCGTCGGCCTCGTCTCTTCAGGGTCGGACATCTCAAAGCGCCTTTGCGAACACCGCGAGCGAACGACGAGGAGGAAGACGACGAGGACGAACACGTCGCTCCGGGGGACTGTCGACGGGAGAAGAACATGCAATTAGATGCAATCGAACACGATGCCATGGTGCTTTTTTCTATGTGTGCATGCACGCTCGCGCGGCGAAGAAGTAGATGGAACGAGATCACACAAAATGAAGTATGAAAAATGACGAGAATCCACCTAATTTCCCGCGAAAGGAGATCGACGGAGCGGACAGGAAAAAGGAACGTCGGCGATGGAGTTCGCGTGGGAAAGAAATACGGGACTACGCTTCATTTTTTCTGCATCACAACTCGTCGTTCGGACCGCGTCGTTCTTCCATCGAGGGATCTCGCGGATGATCGCTACCTCGTTCTCCGCTTCTTTCTCCTTCTCCTTCTCCGTCGTCTCGGTCGGGAACGAAAAACGGGAGTTTGGCGTGTTCTTCGTCGACGTCATCGATACTCGAGGATTCTCTCGAAAGTTTCGCCATCGTCAGTGCTAACGTTTCGACGCCTTTGCGCATTTGTTCTTCGGTGGAAAACTCGTCCGGTCGATGCGAGTAGCCCTTGTAGCATGGAATGAAAATCATTCCAACATTTGAACACGCTTTGGCGACGAATAACGTGTCGTGGTACGCTCTCGAGACCATGCGCTTCATGGAATGTCCCAAGTGCGTCACGGCGAGTTCTACCGCGTTCATCGCGCTGTCACCAGACGTGGCTGGATCATCTTTGTTTATTATTCGCACGTCCACTCTCACATTTTGTTCCGAAGCGATTTCCTTGGCTGCGTTCTTAATCTGTTGCACCACGTGATCTCTGCGTTTCAAATCTATATCTCGCACGTCAATCTCTAAAACTGCGCTTCGCGGAACCGAGTTAATCGCGTTTGGTTTAACAGTAAATCCACCAACCGTGGCAACCGTGTCTCTACTCCCCGATTGTTTCGCGAACTTCTCCACAGCGACGGCCAATTTGGACCCGGCAACGACCGCGTCGTTTCTTAAGTGCATTAACTGCGCGCCCGCGTGGCCTCCATCTCCTTCAAAGGTAATCTCCATCGCCGCAGGTGCAGCAATAGCCGTAACGACCCCAATATCCAATTTTTCGTGTTCCAACTCCGGGCCTTGTTCGATGTGTAACTCCACGAACGAATAATAGTGCGAATCCATTGGCATCAACGAACATTTCTCAACCATTTCCTTTGCCGTGCGCGCTCTGCTTCCGTTCTCTCCTCGCCACTCGCTCCCGTACCCGGCTTGCGTCGCGGCATCAAAAAACGACTTCGACGTGTTCAGCACGTCCGGTAACGTCTGTAATTTTTCCGCGTCTAACACTCCACCCATTGCTCTCGACCCTGAACACGCCATCCCGAACCGACTCGGTTCTTCGCTGTTAAACATAACCGCCTCGAGATGGCGCCTCGGTTGAAACTTGGCCCGTTTCAAAGCTCCCAACGCTTCAACAGCGCCTAAAACGCCATAAACTCCGTCGTACTTCCCACTCAAAGGAATCGCGTCCGTGTGCGATCCAGATCCCACGACGTTTCCTCGTTTCGTTCCTCTTTTCTTCACAGTTTCCGTGCCTTCCAAGCGGCCGAAAATAGTCCCCATCGCGTCTTCCCTGACGGTCAAACCGTTTTTTTGCATCAGCATTTTCACGTACTCTCTCGCTCGCGCGTCGTCGTCCGTGTACACGAGTCTCGTCACGCCTCCTCCTCTTCTTCGTTTCGACCCGGTGCTCGTCGTCGTCGTCGTCGTCGTCGTCGAAAAGTGCGACAGCGCTTCGACGTGCGGCGTTATCTCTTCGACGCGCAATCTCGATTTCAATTCGGACAAAAAAGCGTCCTCCTTTTCCTTTCCCAAAGTCGCCATCGCCATCGCCGTCGTCGTTTTGGACGACGCGCCGCACAGAAGAAGAAGAAGAAGACTTTTCAGAGAGAGAAGAAGAAGAAGAAGAACGCACACACTCGCCGCGTTTCGTCGCCGCGTTGTTGTTTCGAGGAATATTAAGGAATAATACTGCGCGTCGCGTCGAGGCGGCGGAGGCGGGGGGCGCACGGTCATTTGTGCACGTCGCACCGTGCTGCTCCCACGCATTATTCGTCTCGTCGTCATCGAAAGTGTGACTCTCTCTCTGGTTCGCGACACCGAGACAAACGAGGCCGACGAAATCGATCGATCGATCGAGCAAAGCGTCGTCGCTTTGTGTTCAGAGTGAATACAGAGAGAGGCGCAACCGTCCCTCTCCTCTCTTGTCTACCAAATAATGTCTTTTAAGAATTACCCTAAACTATGCTACCCTAAACATATGGTTCGGGTTTTTTTTTTTCTTCTCCCTTTTAACTCCTTTTGTTTACTCCCAAATTTCTTCATCATCATCTCGTCACATCATCATCATCGACCATGTTCTCCGCAGCGCAAAACTCAGCATCGACTTTAGCGACCACTTTTCTCACCGGGTATGGGTGTGCTAACAACAACACGAACGCCACGACGTCTTCGTCTTCTTCGTCCAGGACGAGGGCGTTTTTTTCGACGAAAAGACAGACGCCTAAAAGAATCATCATCGCAAACGTGGGGAAAGCGACGGCGTCGAACGTGTCGAGAAATCCCAACATGGGACAACTTCAAGCGGGGTACCTGTTCCCGGAAATCGCGAGAATCCGCAACGCGCACTTGGAAAAGAACCCAGACGCGAAGATTATCAGCTTAGGGATCGGAGATACGACGGTACGGTTTTACGCGCGAAGAACGACGACCAAAAGCGCTCTTTTTTTTTCGTTGTTGTCTCTCGATTTTATCCTTTCGATTACGTGTCGCGAAATCGGTGTGACTTTGAGCAGTTTTCTTCTTCGGGCGAGCGCGCGCGCTCACCGCCGGCGGTTTCTTCATCTCCGCACAACAGGAACCAATCCCAGCACCGATCGTCTCTGGCATGGCAAATGCGGCGTTGGCGTTAGGCACGGTCGCTGGGTACGAAAAGACCGGCGGGTACGGCTCGGAGGCTGGACAACAACCTCTCAGAGATGCCATCGTGAAACGCTTCTACAGCGAGAACACGAAGATAAACGCGAGCGAGATTTTCGTTTCGGACGGGTCGAAGTGCGACATTTCCAGAATGCAACAGATGTTTGGTCCAGGTAGAAAGGTTGCGGTGCAGGATCCAGCGTATCCCGCTTACGTGGATTCGTCTGTCATCAACGGACACTGCACTGGCTACGATGAAAAAACGAAACGATACGAAAACATCGTCTACATGGAATGTGTTCCGGGCAACGATTTTTTTCCAAACTTGGAAGCCGCCAAGGAAGCGGACATCATCTTCTTCTGCTCTCCGAATAACCCGACCGGTGCGGCAGCGACAAGAGCGCAGTGCAAAGAGTTGGTCGATTTCGCGAACAAGAATGGTCAAATTGTCATCTTTGATGCCGCGTATGCATTTTACATTGAAAATCCGGATTGCCCGAAGACGATTTTTGAAATCGAAGGCGCGGAGACGTGTTGCATCGAGAGTTGCTCGTTCTCCAAGTACGCCGGGTTTACTGGTTTGCGATTAGGTTGGACAGTCGTTCCGGAGGCGTTAAAGTTTGCGGACGGTTCGTCGGTCAGATTTGACTGGAACAGGTGTATGGCCACGGCGTTCAACGGCGCCTCGAACGTCGCGCAAGGCGGCGGCTTGGCTGCATTGTCGGACGAAGGATGGAAGTCCATGCAAGAAACGGTCGGATTTTACAAGGAAAACGCCAAAATGTTGAAGAAAACGTTTGAAGAATTAGGTTTTAAAGTTTATGGGGCAGTTGATGCGCCGTACGTGTGGGTTGACTTTGACGGAAGAGACTCGTGGGAAGTGTTCACGGAAATTTTGACGAAGACGGATATCGTCACCACGCCGGGCGCTGGTTTTGGCCCAACTGGGGACGGATTCGTCCGAATGTCCGCGTTTTGCCACAGAGGCAACTTGGAAACTGCGATTGAGCGTTTGAAGAAGGAGTTCGGTAAGTAAACAGAAAAATGGGTTCGATTTGATGTTCATTGTGATTATTATGAATAGATAAAACACACACACGTACACGGCTTATAATACAAACATCACATGAAAAAAAAATCATCATTTTCATCCTCGTTGTTGCGCTTGCGCTTGCGCCGCCTTTGCCGCCAACTCACGCTCTTTGTTCTTCGCGTGTTGCATGGCCAGTTCTCGAACTCGATCCAACATAGCTCTCGGGATTTCTCGCTTCTTGTCGCCGCCCGATTTACTAGTGGTTTCTCGACCAGACGGCGTCGGTAACGTTGCGATTCGAAGCAAATTACGCCATTTGTCTTTCAAATCAACCGCGGTGCGATGTTCAATTTCCGGAAACCCGAGTTTCTTGATATCAGCCCATTTACCACCGCCGCACCTAGAGACACCTTCAATCAAAGCCTGCGCTTCGTCTAATCCCCACGGGTTGTGATGTTTCGAACGTCGAGGACCACCTTGAGCATTCGGTTCGCGACCACGTGCGACCGTAGTTCCTGCTGGTTTTGATGCAGCAGCGACCGCATTACCCAAAACGCTCGTTTGTAATCCTTCAGATTTTCCGCTGGATGACAATGATTTAGTATCGCTATCTCCATTCTTCTTGCCACGCTTACTCGGTGCGTTATCGGAACCAGATTTCGCCATCGCACTTGACAAATTGCGTTTACCAATCATTTTGTTGTTGGTCGCATTGGATTTCGAACCGCTCACTTGCTTGCCGCGATTCTTCGAAGACTCTATATCCACTTTTGCGACCGTGAACTCGCCGCGATCATCAAACATCTTTGCAACAGTTTTCGTTTTACCATTTCTGTCCCCACGATTTGTTTTGTTTGGAAGCATCGTCGTTAAAGTTGCCAACGAAGAGGACGATTTGTTATCCTTGGAATTTTTGGCATTCGACTCTCCTTTTGTAGTGTTCGAATTCTTCTTCTTTCGACTAATCCCGCGAGAAGGCGCCACAGTTTGATTCCTAGGTGGTCGACCTCTTTGTGCTCGCCGGCCGTTCAAAAGTAATCCCGGAATAGCCTGTCCAGCAAGGCTGCCATTGTTCATATTACCTGTAATCAAAGGTCGACCATCGCGGTGATTGTTCGTGTTCTCACCCAAATCATCTTCCAAATGTTCAATCAAACGTTCCTTATCGTCGTAGTCGGCTTCGTAAACGTCTTCGTCGGACAGATCGTTGTTCGAGATGTCCACATCACTATCGCTTTCTTCCGTGATATTATCTTCCTTCTCTGGCGATCCGTTGCCTTCTTTGTAGGAGGAATTGTCCGAACCGCTCGTTTTTCTAGTGCTATCGCTTTTATTACTCGTATTTCGCCCACTGGAGCGTCGTCGTCTACCTCTACCCGAAGCGGGCTGTTCGCCTTCGTCGCTACCTTCGTTGCTTTTTCCTTGCATCACGGACGGATCGAACAGTCTAAACGAATCGTCAGACCCAGGCCTGGCACTTAAAAGTTCTGGTTCAATTTGGAACTGTTGATCGTACAACGAGTCGTCGATTGTGGTAATATTCATCGCCTTGACATTCGTGCCATCATTTACATCGATGTTAACTGAAGCTAACTTGTGCATTGCCTCGTTACCTGCAACCGCATGGTTTGGTGGTTTAAACAAAGGCGCGACCGGTGGAACGAAGAGATTATCACACTCGGAGAGTAGATTAGCGTTCTTGGTTTCCTCTTCGTCCGGTATGATCATATCGTCACTGCTTGAATCGTTTCGTTTCGGTGCGCGCATTACATTCCTGTGCTGTCGTCCTCCTTGTTTTCCCGAGCCGTTCGAGTTATCATTTGAATGGTTATTATCTTTGCTCTTTATTAATTTTACATTTTTGTCCCCTTGTTTTTGCAAGTAATTTCTTCCTCCTTGGCGATATCCATCGTTCGGCTTATTATTATTCTTTCCGCGAGCATCAGCATCCCCAGATTCATTAAGATTCGAAGAGAATATGGACTTACACTTCTTTCTCGGCGAAGCGACTACCATAGGTTGTTTTTCATCGCCAAAGTCGCATAACAAATCATTTTCATTCATCTCCGCGGCGTTTTCGTTGGTTCCATTTTCTTTGATAATCATCATCTTCTCGTCTCCGGAGGTTTTGTTCTTTATTTTGTTCTTAGTGTTATTATCGTCGCTCCCATCGCCACTTCCACCGCTTCCGCTAGAGTTCTTAACTCCCCGTTGCCGCTGAGAACGTAATAACTTGGACTCGTTAGACTCCGAGAGCTTGTTCGAGCCATCGTTTGAGCTAGAGTCTTGCTTTTTCGTCGCAGTTGCACCAGTGGCTGCGGTGGTTGCGGCGGCTTCGTTACTCCCACCTTTACCCAAGCTCGATTCTTTCTTTATTTCCATATCTTTTTCTTTTTTGTGGTTTTTATTCTCGTTATCACTTTCCATCATCTCTTTCACTTGCGCTCCTCGTTGACCCGTTCTGGCGACCATCTTCCCCGCGGTACTCCCCAACTTAGACGGCATATGTCCGCGTCCTTTCATAGACATCGATTTGGCACCTTCCATTTTTCTTCTCCTATTTTCGTCTTCATCTCCAGTCAAGATCTCCCTCTCCAAATCGACCAACTCGGAGTCTTCGTCGTACTTCTCTCGAATCATCCTTTCGTCGATCTCAGTCGCGCGTTGCAAATCTCCGCTCGAATCAAACTTGATGGTGTTATAAAACCTCTCTCGGCCCGGGCCGTTGTTGAACGACGTCGGAACGGATCCGTTGTTATCCTTTTCGTTGCTGTTGTTGGTCGTATTCGCCATGTTGCTCGTCGTTCTTTGAATATATTTTTCTTCTTCTTCTTCTCTCTTTCAAAGGGGGGTCCAAAACAAAAGTCCCTGTACAAATGGGTTTTTTGCCTCCGTTCCGTAAAAAATATCCCAAAAAATATCAAAAAAAAATGCCGACGCAACGGAAAAGGGAACTTTTTTTCCGACGATTCGACTCGTCTCGCCTCGCGAAGACGCGTGCGTTTCCTTCCGCTTTACTCCGTCTCGCGAAGGATGCGCCCGCTCGACGACGCGTCCGCTCGATGAAACCGCGCGTTATTTCCACGCGAAAGACCCGCGAGGTTCGATGGAGACCCGCCCGCGCGCGTTTTCGGACGGAATTCGTCCCTCGGAATGTGTTTGTTACGCTTTTCTTTTTCGGTTCAAAAAGTGCAATTCGCGAACACGCACACGAAAAAGCGGTGGTCGATCACAATTCTCTCTCCCAAACGGCTTTTTTCCCGTAAAGCGCGTCCAACAACAACAACAAAAAAAAACGCGCGGAGAAACTGAGTTCTTTTTTCGAATCCGCGCTCGAATCCGCGCGTCGTCCGTCCTTCTCGAGTTCGCGCGAGGGCGGTTTTTTTGGGTGTCGATTTGCCGTGTCAGCGATGAGGTTAATTCGTCCCCGGCGTTTTTTTTGCTGTTGGCGCTTTCCAAAACAGTCCCAAAAAAGAGAGGCAAAAATGTGACTGTTGACATTTAAGGACTCAAAAAATGAACGAGACCCTAAATGGACCAAAGCGAAGAGAAAAAAAAAGGGCCTTTTCTTCCAAAAGTTCTCAAAAAGCATCTTTTGGACATCCGCCTTCTTCCTTCGCGTGGTTTGATGGTCGGGCGCACACCCGGATAAAAGAAAGCGCGTCGTCGGCGAGAAACGGAAAGAGAGGACGGACGGACGGACGGACGACGACGTCTCGCGGAGAAGAAGAAGAAGAAGAAGAAGAGTAGTAGGGCGGCGATTTTTTGCACGATGTCGTCGTCGTCGTCTTTGACTCGTGTCGCCCGCGCGTTGCATCGTTTGCAGGTGTTTTTCAGCAACCGTCACGTGGTTGGTCGCGTCGTTCGCCCGTCGGACGGGCACGTCGTCGCCTCGGCGTCGACGTTAGAGCAACGGAAGAAGAGACTCGTCGAAGGAAACGACGGAAGCGCCGAAACAGGCGGGGACAGCAGCAGCAGCAGCAGCGAGAGAAGAATGCCTTTCCAATCGACGTCCGATAAGCGCGCGTGCAGGCGCATCGGTGCGCTCTTGGCCGAGCGATTGAAGAAAATCCCGTTGGAGTCGATCGATTTCGACGGTTTGCGCGCGTACGACTCGAAAAAGAACGAGAAATACAGCGCGAAACGATCGAGATTCGTCTCGAAAAGGAGACGTTTTGGAGGGAAATTGTCCGCCGTGTTGGAGAGTTTAAGGGAAAACGGCATCGACATCAACGGGAAAAATGCGCCATAATACGTAGTTTATTTGTTATTCATAATAGTACTATACGAGTCCAAGTCTACTAAATCGTACCCTCGCAACTTAGAAGGACGTCGCGCGATGTCGACGAACGAGTTCGAAGAGCTCGCGGAGGAAAAGTCGAAAGAGAAGCACAAGAGGGAGAAAAAAAAAGCGAAGAAGACGAAAAGGGAAAGAGAGGAAGAGACGTTTGATGATGGCGGCGAAAAGAAACGACGGAAAGAAAAGAAGGAAGAGAAGAAAGATGCAACGGACGACGACGCGCAAACGAAGACGAAGAAGAACGAAATCCACACGTTGTTTTTTGGACAGATGCCGTTCGATACGAAAGCGAAAGATATCTTACCTTGGTTGAAAGCGAACTTAAACAGGCAAGGATGTGGACGAGATATCGGTCAAATTCGAATGGCTGGAGGCGACGGCGAAGGCACGCCCGGGAAACAGAAGAAATTTAAAGGATTCGCGTTCGTGGATTTTACGACGGCAAAAGCGGCGAAAAAGGCGATGAAGTTGCACGACACGCTATTTCGAGGCAGGCCGGTGACAGTGGAGAGATGCGAAAGGAAGACGTATCAGGAACCGAAGTCGGTGCGACGCGCGAAGAAGGAAGAAGGGAAAGAAGTGAACACGAAAACGGAAGGGAGAACGAAGAGGGAAGGGTTGAAGGTGTTGACTGCACCGGACGACGTGGAGGTGGTGATTAAACATGTGTGCGAGAATAGCGAAGGGACGTTGAAAGAGAACGACTTTGACGATCGATTGAAATCTTTTTTGGGTTTGCTTCCGAGGGACGTGTGCGAGAAAGCGGCGAATGAAATTCGGAAGTTCACGACGAAGATGGGCAACACGAAACAGATAAAGAATAAAGGCGCGTTTTATATGGGTATCGTGAGGAAAATTTCCAACGCGTGTTGGAAGAAAAAAGCGGCGAAGGATAGCATGGAAGAAAAAGGAGGAGGAGGAGAGGGAAAAGGAAAATCTTCGTTAGAAAAAAAGTAGATCTGAGTATGAATTATTACAACAATATATTAGCCCCTTTGTCAATGAAAATGACTTTTGCCGCGCGCTTCTTTGCGGATACGAATGTATACTTGTGTTCCTAATGATTATGATTTGTTTTTATACGTTGTCATTGGAGACCTCGACGACTCTGGAAACGTACTCGTCGCCATAGGTGTATCCGACTCTTTCGACGTCTTCTTCCAAAGCGAACACCGCAACCGTTCTAGACGGGATGTATGCTTGGAAACTCGCCGGGCGACCGTTGTGCGCGGTGGAGTCCGCAAAGTAGCTGTTGTCGTGATGCGTGGACAAGTTATCCCAGCCGCCAAACTCGGGGTTGTCCGAACTCAACACCAACTTGTACTTGCCAGCTTTCTTGCAACCAATGCGGTAGTCCGAGTACGAGTTGCACGGGTGCCAGTTGAAGACAAAGACGCAATCACCTCTTTCAAACGCAATCATCTTGTCGCCATCGTCTTTTAAGCTCGTGTATTGGTGGTCGCTCGCCATGTATTTGAAGAAACCAGCGACGCGGTTCATTTTCGCGTCAAACGCTTCTAAAAATTTGTATCTCAAGTGGTCCGTTTCCGGTAAATCGAAGCGTCTGCGGCACAAGTGGTAGGAGTTGCCGTTACCAGGGATGAATTCTCCGGTTGATGCTTCCACGCGGTCTCCTCTAGGGAAATCAATCCACTCCGGGTGACCAAACTCGTTGCCCATGAAGTTCAAGTAGCCTTCGCCGCCCAAACCCATGGTGAATTGACGAATCATCTTATGTAAAGCGATACCTCTGGTAACAACTGGCGAATCCGCCGAAAGCGTGGACATGTTCGTATACATTTCCGCGTCCATGAGCCAAAAAGCCGTCGTTTTATCCCCGACCAACGCTTGATCGTGCGATTCTGCATACGAGATGCACTTTTCGCCATATCGGCGGTTCTCCATCGTAAACACCAAGTTGCCCATTTCCCATCCTTCATCTGAACCCCATTCGGATAAGACTTCGACCCACTTATCTGCGATGGCCATTTGTAAACGGTAATCAAAACCAACGCCACCTTCATGAACAGGTCGGCACAACGTTGGCATACCGGAAACATCTTCTGCGATGGTCGTTACGTTACCGTCGTACAACGTGTGCAACATGTCGTTTGCCAATGCCAAGTACACCATGGCGTCCACATCCGTGGCCATGCCAAAGTATTCGTCGTAGTTGCCTGTAAATGCAACTTGTAAACCGTGATGTTTGTACATCATAGACGTGACGCCATCAAAACGGAAGCCGTCGAATTTGAATTCTTCCATCCAGTACCTCAAGTTGGATAACAAAAATCTCAAGACTTCCCACTCGGCGTAGTTGAAGCATCGAGAATCCCACATCCAGTGGTAACCTTGCGGCCCGCTGTGGAAGTACTGCCCATCCGAGCCATCGAACATGTTGATGCCATCAGTAGCGTTCGACGAAGAGTGCGAGTGCACCAAATCCATCAAAACAGAAATGCCCATGGAGTGCGCTTTATCGACCAAATACTTCAACTCGTCCGGAGTACCGCATCGAGAGGAGACGCCAAAAAAGTTCGTCACGTGGTAACCAAAAGACGCGTAGTACGCGTGCTCTTGGATCGCCATCAATTGGACCGCGTTGTACCCTAAGTTTTTAATTCTCGGCAACACTTCGTCTGCGAAAGCGATGTAGGAGTTGATCTTCGGCTCTCTCGAGGACATGCCGACGTGCGCTTCGTAAATTCTCAACTCTTCCGGAGCTTCTGGTCTCGCCCATTTCATTTCGTATTGCTCTTCCTTCGGCGGATCGTAGTAAATGCCATCGAACGGAATGTTCCCCGGCGCTTGCACGGCGAACTTAATCCATGCCGGAATCTTGTCAACCCACGAACCGTCTTGCGTTTCCAAGTGAATCTTCACCCTCGAGCCGTGCGGGATACCCGGCGACCCGTCCGCATTTGGCGGCACCGTCACCTCAAACACGCCGAAATCATTCTTATTCATCCATAACCCGTTTGCATCGGTGGCCCAGTTGTTGAAGTCGCCAAACAAGCACGCAGCTTTTGCGCTTGGCGCCCACTCTCTGTACGTAATCTCTCCGGTTTCCTCATTTCTAGTGAATCCCATCTTCTCGTAGCCTCTGGAAAATGCTTCAATCCCTCCTTCTTCGTTGTCTTCGATTGCTTGTCTCAAGTTCTTGAACTTTTCCCACCTGTGACCCAAGTGTCCTTTGTGGTGCTCCAAAGTACCGTCTACCGCGCAGACGCCGAAGCCGTCGCCCTCCAACGGCGGGAACTTGAATCCTCGGTGTCTCTTTGGATCCTCGGTCAACTCTGGGACACCAAACGCGGAAACAGCGCCAGAGCTGGCTGGTTTCACCGGATCAGCATCATCGGGTGTAGTAGCTGGAGCAGCAGTGGCAGCCGGCTTTGGTAGCGTCGCCACCGCCGTCGCGGTCATAGTCGCCTCAGCCTCTTCCTCAGTCTCTTCCTCAGCCTCTTCCCCTTCCAAACTCATGCGAAGCCTTTCATTCTCCTTGGCGAGTTCCTCAATCGCTTGCGCGATGTCATCGAGATCGATGTCATCTTCCGATGCCTTGACGACAACCGAAGATTGGTGGACAGTGCGGGAAGTAGAAGCGATAAATCTGCCTTCCTTTTGTCGTTGTTGCTGCTGCTGAGCGCGCGTCTGTTTTTGGTTTTTGAATAAAACAAGAAAGGTCAGAATATAAAAAAGATTAATGGATATGCGCGTGAATTTCGCGCGCGAGTTCGATGGCTCCCGAACGATAAAATCCACCACAATTGGTTGAAGATCACCCTTCCAATACCACATCCCACGAAACCGAACTAAAACGTCGCGATCACCCGCGTCTCCCTCCCCCACATCGCGCTAAAAAATACCCGCGCGAAACGAATCTCAACCAAAATTCCCCCCCACACACAAATTCTTTCTTACGCGGAAAAGAAAAGGAAAAAAAAAATGAGAAAACGAGAATCGCGCACCGTGCGACTCCCGCGGGTCGCCGCGTTTTGTCGCGCGGACAGCGCCGACGCTCCGAACGCGAGAGACGACGACGACGACATCGAAGCCACACGTCTCGCGCGGTCGCGTCGTGGTTCTTCGCGCGGAAATTCGGAACACTTTTTTTTTCGTTGGAAAAGTGAAGAGAGTTCGTTATTTGTTTGGAGTCTTGACGCCATACATTTTACAAGGAAGCCCACTTTGAGCCACAAAAAAAAAATGTTTTGAGACCCTAAATGGTGGATTTGGAAGGGGAGTTGTTTCCAATATATTTTGTCGAGAGCATCCACTCTCCCTGAGCAGCGCGCGACGACACAACCTGAGAAGACGAAAAGGAAAGGAACGCGAAGAAACCGAAGACGACGACGACGACCACCACCCTTTGCTGCGTCCTTTTTTTTGCTTTCGTCGGTCGGAATCGTCTCGAAAGAAGGCGGTGTTGGAAACCAGGAAGACGACGGGACACGAAAAGACGAGACGACATCAAAACTCATGTGGAAACTGGTGTGCTCCCGAGGCAACCTGGATGCCGAGGGAAAACTGCGCACGTTAAACGCGCACGTCGGTCGACAAACGTGGGAATTCGATGCGAACGCGTCCGAGGAAGACGTCCAAAAGCAAGATGTTCGACGGAAAGAGTTTCGAGAGAACAGGTCCGCGCACAAACACAGCAAAGACGCGCTGATGAGAGATGCGTTTGATGCCCAAAGGAAAGAGAGGAAGAGAGAGAGGAAAACGACGCCGCCGAGCGCGGACGTTACCATCGACGAAAAGTCGGTCACAAAGGAAACGAAGCGAGCGTTGAGAGCTGGCGTGGAGTATTACCAAGGTCAGCAACATCCAGACGGACATTGGCCGTCCGATTACGGTGGGCCGATGTTTCTCATGCCTGGATTAATAATAGCGATGAAAATTATGAAGAAAGAGAAAGAGATGTTACCGGCGCACGTGAAAGTGGAAATGAAACGATACTTGGAAAATCACGTCAACGAAGACGGCGGCGTTGGGTTGCACATCGAAGGCCACTCGACGATGTTCGGGTCCGTGTTGACGTACGTCGCGTTGAGGTGTTTAGGCGAAGAGCTGGAATCGTCGGAAACGTTACGGAAAATGCAACAGTGGATTAAAACACGAGGAGGGGCGACGAAAACTCCGAGTTGGGGGAAGTTTTGGTTAGCGATGCTGGGATGTTACGAGTGGAAAGGTTTGAATCCAATTCCCCCAGAGTGCTGGTTGCTTCCGTATTGGTTTCCAGCGCACCCGGGGCGTTATTGGTGTCACTGTAGAATGGTATATTTACCCATGTCCTATTTGTACGGCAAACGCGCGCAAATTGAACCCAGAAACCCGATCAGTGAGGCGTTGAAGACGGAATTGTATTGCCAGGAGTACGACACGATTAATTGGAACAAAGCGAGAAACGAGTGTGCGAAAGAAGATTTGTATTACCCACACCCGTTATTGCAAGATCTATTGTGGGGTGCACTTTCAAAAGTCGAACCCATTTTACTCCGTTCGCCTTTGCGCAAGTGGGCGAACAAAGAGGCGCTGAAGCACGTGGTGTACGAAGACGAAAACACGAGATACGTGGACATTGGTCCTGTTAACAAAGTGTTCAACTGTTTATGCAGATACTTCAGCGGCGACACAGAAGGTGTGGAAAAGCACATGCCGCGATTTTGGGATTATTTGTGGGTCGCCGAAGACGGCATGAAAATGCAAGGATACAACGGCAGTCAACTCTGGGATTGCGCGTTCGCGGTGCAAGCGATTGAAGCAACTGGCTTGTCTAAAGGCTTTAATGAATGTTTGGGCGACGCGGCTAAGTACATCGACGATAGTCAAGTGAGAGATGACGCGCCGGAATTGAAGAAATATTACCGACACATCTCCAAAGGCGCTTGGCCGTTTAGCACGAGAGACCACGGATGGCCCATTTCTGATTGCTCGAGCGAGGGTTTGAAGGCTGCGTTATCACTGATGGATATGGAAGATCAAGGTTTGATTAAAATTGCCCCGGAAAACAAAATAGCCGTCGATCGATTAGCGGATTGTGTGAATGTTATTTTGAGTTATCAAAACACGCAAAAAATTGGGTTTAAGCCGCAAGGCAGCGGTGGATGGGCAACATACGAAAACACTCGAGCCGGTAAGTGGGTGGAAACTTTAAACCCCGCGGAAACGTTCGGTGACATTATGATTGATTACCCGTACGTAGAGTGCTCGTCGGCATCTATCCAAGCGATATCCAAATTCGCCAAACGGTTCCCGGACCACCCGATCGTTCCTCGCATTGAAAATGCACGTAAAAGCGGCCGGGATTTTTTGAAGAGCATTCAAAAAGACGACGGGAGCTGGTATGGTTCGTGGGCGATCTGCTTCACCTATGGGACGTGGTTTGGCGTTTTAGGTTTGATTGCGACCGGATCGACGTACGACACGTGCCCGCACTTGCGCAAAGCAGTGAAATTTTTACTCTCGAAGCAACAAGAAACTAGCGGTGGATGGGGAGAAAGTTACCTCTCGTGCGAAAAGAAAGTCTATCACCAGCTTTACGAAAAAGACGGCAAAACCGAATTTGCGCACTGCGTCAACACCTCGTGGGCCATGCTTGCTTTACTCGCCACCGGCCAAGAGAAGAGAGATCCCGCGCCTTTGTGCAAAGCTGCCGCGTGTTTGCTCAAAAAGCAACTCCCTAACGGCGATTGGCCGCAGGAAAACATCATGGGTGTTTTTAACAACAATTGCATGATCACGTACGCAAACTATAAGAATATTTTCCCGCTCTGGGCGTTAGGTAAATTCGCAAACTCAGGCATAGAACAACGATAAATATACAACGTAATGTTTCGATTTTAATAAAACAATACTACGCAATAGTTCATAGCGCTGTCTCACGATGATTGATACATAAATCAATGATCACAAATACCATTTCACTCTCTCGTCCGCTTTCAATTTCGCCATGATATTAATCACCTCTTCTCCGCTCATCAAGACCACGGTCATGTTCGCGCTGCAATACTTTCCATTTTTACTTAGGTTACTCGTCACGTTTTCCGGGTGCACTTTCCTCCCATCACCTAACGTATCTTCCACGAGTTTCACCATGTCCTGAACGAATTCTGGAGAGTTGATTCCAATGGCTTGAAATTTGCGTTCGGATGGGTACGAGTTTACTTTCTCGTCCAACTCTCGCCACTCTTCCGAGGTTCCCGGTCCCATGACAGTATTCGATACTCCTGCGCCACCACCAAGCCCCGGCGGCGGTGAGGCATTTTCGACGATAATATCCGGTTGTTTCCTTTTGTTCCTCTTGACCAAATTTTCTCTCTGAGCTATCGTATCCAAAGCTTCGATCAGTTCGTTTTGTGGTTTCGATTCGTCCGTGTTATCGTTTTCATTATTTGAAGACGACGCGCGAGAAGACGTGCATACGAATGCCCCCCTTTTCGTGGATTTTGGCGTTTTGGAAAAGAGGATGGAGCTTCTGCCGCGCGAAGACGAAGAAGAGTACGACGTGGCGACACGAATGGCGAGTTGTCTGGCAACCGAATGCATTATTTTGTTCGTGTTTGCGCGCGCGTGCGTCTGAATCTCGAAGCTTGGATAGACGTGTGCGTGTGTTTACCGTGCGTGCCAATTCTATTACGATTTTGGTGTTTATACAAAAATACAGTTTCCCTCTTTCTACTCTCTCTCTCTCTCCCTCTCTTGTCTCACATACTCACCGACGGTTTCTTCTTCTTAGCCTTCTTACCCTTCTTCATTTTAATCTCCGCCGCGGTTTTCTTCATACCGTCTCTGCTCTTTTCTTCTCTGACGGCGAAGGAGCCGATGTTACATCCTTGCACGTTTCCGTTTTTATCTTTGACTTTCCGTAACGCATCGTACGCGTCTCGAGAGGAGATTTCTCCATTTAAGAGTTTGTCGTATGTTTCTAAGAGCACAATAGTTTCATTTTTGTTTGTATCCACGAGTTCAATCCGGTAGTTTCTTATGTTTCCGATGTTAATCCAATCTTGGACAAACATAGCGCCTGACTGCGCTTCCGCGTTAAAGACCGTGTTGCGACAGCCCATATCCGCGAGCACAAGATGGTCTTTGCCGTTGGAATCCCGCAATCGCGCATCGTTGGTTTCACACGGATGGCCACAATCTTTGTAACTATTGCCGTCAGAAAGGAAACGGCAAAAGACGCAGTGTTCCGTGTGGAAGATTGGGAGGTGACAATGCAAAATGATTTCGATTTTTGAGGAGGCAGTTTCCGGAAGCGCGGAGGCGAGGTTGCGGATTTGGCGCGCGTTCAAGTCGTGCGTTAACGCCAAACGTTCCAAGTTGAAAGTTTCGAGGAACGTTGACGTTGTAAGAACATTTGCGGCATTTAGACTGAAATCCCCACGAAGTCGCGGATAGTTTTTGCCTTCTTCCACATGTTCCGATATCAACTCGTGCAATTTTCGAAGTAAACCTGCGGAACGGACTAAAAGAGCATCTGCGTTCAAGCTCAAATAGAACCGCCACAATTTTTCTTCATCCGGTTTCAACACGCGTGGAGTCGCTACGACAGCTTTTTTACCAGTCTCTTGGATTTTCTTCACGGCATCGCGTAAGCCGTGCACTTCCAAGAAATCAGCTTGAATTTCGTCCAAGAAATCAAACGCGCAACACGTTTCAACCTGTTCCATAGTTCGACAGAGCACGGTAAGTTTAGGTTCGTCCGACAGTTGCGATGAGGTAGTTTCTCCCCTTTTCGACGACGCTGTGTTTTCTATCGGTACACCCCACCATTTTTCAATTTCGCTTTTATACATCACGTCTGATACGCTCACGTCGTCGCTCGCCATCTCTTCCGCTCTCATCACGCCCATATTGCGTCGTTTCTCCAACAAAATTTCAACCGCGTCTCTTCGTGCTTTCTTAATTTCACCGGCTGGAACGAAAATTTTTGTATCTTTTGCCCCAGAAAAGAGATTCTTGCAGTCCATGCTCTTTTCTGCGTCTAGAAAAAATGGTGTTCCTCCTAATTCGCCGATCGCTTTCGCGATGGATTGAAAATCAATCGGTTGTTTCTTCGCCTCGGAAATATGTACGGACGTCAGCGCTTCGCCAACGTTTCCTAACGTATCGTATAAAGCAATTTTCAAAGGCTCGTGGAGCGCTCCAGAGACAATACAAACGACATCATCGCGTCCATCTGTACCCATTGATGCCGACGTCCCAGCCGACGTTTTTACGGACGATGATGTCGTTACCGCTGCCTCTTCGCTCTTCTCTTTCTTGCGATGTTGCGCCTTCTTTTCTCCAGACGTCGTCGACGTTCGCCACACGATATTCCCAGGTCGAATTTTCTTGTAATCCAAGGAATTTCTCGCGAATGCCAAAGTCACAAACTCGCTCGAACACAACTCGCTCGAGTCCACGTAACTTCCTCTTTCGTCGAAGATTTCGTAAATGAAGCCACCTTGCTCGTCGAGTTCCGGCGTACCATCGTCAAACACGACGCCAAATCCGCGCTTTAAAATACCATTCATAGAGGAAGTATTCTGTTCATCGTCGTTTTTATTACGTGTTTGTATCGTCACTTGTTCATTCTTCGTGTCTACCTCAACTACTCTCCCTGCAAACACGCCTCGATGTCTCGGATTCCTCCCTCTCACAATCGTTTGGTGCCTAGTGCCTTCTAAAAAACCAGTCGTTAACCCGTCAAACTGTTCATCTTGTGCACGGGCAAACACCTGCCGCAACTCCAATCTCGACTCATCCGTTAACAACTCTTTCTTTGACACATTCCTATTTTCCCATGCTAAATCTACCGCTCGTCGATATGCCGCCGTTGTCAATCCTACGTATTCTTCGCCTTTCAATCGCCCTTCGATTTTAAAGCACGATATGCCTGCGTCGATCAATTCCGGCACTAAATCTACCGCCATCAAATCTTGCGGTGATAGGAGATACTTTTCGTCTCCCATGGCCTTAATTTCACCATTCACCACAAATCCGTACGGCATTCGACACGCTTGCGCGCATTGGCCTCGATTAGCGGACCTCCCCCCCCACGCCTCGCTCGAAAAACATTGCCCAGAGTAACTCACGCACAACGCACCGTGCGTGAACGCTTCCACCGTAGTCTCCGGCGACTTATCTACGACCGTCTTTATCTCACTAATGGACAATTCTCTCCCTACTACAACCCTCTCGCACCCAATCTCCTTCGCAAACAACGCCCCGTTCGCGTCCGTAATCGACATCTGCGTGCTTCCGTGCACCGCCATGTTCGGCGCGACGCGTTTCACCAATCTCGCCGCGCCGACATCTTGCACAATCATGGCATCCACCCCATTTTTCGCGCACGCTCGGATTAATCTTTCGCACTCTCGCAATTCATCGTCGAATACGAGCACGTTCATGGTCACGTACCCTTTCACGCCGCGTTCGCGCGCGTAGGTCATGACTCTCGGTAACTCCTCGACGGTAAAGTTGTTCGCTCTCGCTCGAGCGTTCAACACTTCTAACCCGAAATAAACGCAATCGGCCCCGTTTTTTACCGCCGCTTCCAGTTGCGCCCATCCTCCGGCCGGTGCGAGGACGTCTGGTTTCTTCCTTCGCTTCCAACGATGGCTCTTCGACGGCTTTCGTTCGTCGTCGCCGGAGCCGAATTCTTCGTACAGGGAAGGATTTTTGCGCCGGTCCCCTTCCCCCGTCGTCGTCGATTCCATCGAGGCCGAACCGACGATGCTCTTCTTCTTTGCCATCGCTCGACGCCGCATAGACGGTACCGTCCGACGCCCCAAACTCGGGGCTTCTTTTGGGCATCTTTGCGCGGTAAACACAGAGCGCATCGCATTTGTGACGCCGAAAAGTCGTTACAAATCCGTCACACATTTTGTCTCGCATTATTTTCCCCGAGCGCGCTGCTCGGTTTTGAGAGAAAGAAAAAGAAAGAAAGATGCGCCGAGCGACGCGCGCGATCGACGAAGCCGTCAGGAACGTCGAAGGCCTCGCGCCGGTGCACGTCGTGCGCGACAAATGCTGTGGTGTCTCGGACAGACTCTTTCTGGATGTGGTGAAGCGCTGCGCGAACGCGAGGAATGTCGTGCACGTGCGATTCACCACGGACGACGACGACGCGAGAGACGACGCGCTGAACAATAATAAAAACACGACGCTCGTGGACGCGAAGGACTGCGGGGCGTTTCGTACGCACGAGAAACCGTTGGACGGACTGTTAGGGAAATTGAGGGAGATTTTGGGGGCGTCTGTTGATGATGATGACGATGATGATGACGAAGAAGACGAACGCGGGAAGAACGGCGGCGCGCATCGAGAAGAAGCCGATGACGACACGAATAATGCGACGAGGAACCGCAACACGACTAACAACATACGATCCGGAATATTCGGGTACGCGCCGAAGGATTCGGAACAACGAACGGTTGTATTCTTGGACGACGTGTCGTGCGTGAGTTTTATATACGGCGAACAAGCCGTGATTACGTTTGTTCGAGAGGTACAACGGATGCCGCGAGCGAGAGGCGTGGTAGTGAGAGAACGGTCGACGACGAGTAGGGGGAGCAATAGGAGTAGACATAGGGGAGGTTTGCGCGGCGTGTGCGATGTACTCGCGAACGATGCGAGTTGTTCGTGCGAAATGACAATTTACAGGCAGAATAGTAACGATAGAAGTAGTGGTAGTAGTGACGCGGCGTCTCAACAAAAAACGCTCTTCACGGTGGAAGCGAAACGAGGCGCGACGAGGAAAACCAGAGAGACAGACGTCGTGCAATTCGTAAAAGTTCCTTCTTCTCGTATTGGTAATGGTAACTGTTCTCAATGCATAGCTCTCGACTACACTTCCATAGACGACGCATTACGGAACGAAAGGAATATACAAAAGGCGCGCGAATACTCTCGAGCGCAAAAATTGACGGACAAACTCAACAAGTTTTCCACGTTCAATTTAGGCATCGAGACGCACGCGACGAAAGGAAACCAACGCGAACGAGACGCAAAACATAACGTTAAGCTCGCGTACCAACATGAAGGAGGAGGAGCGATGGATACAAACGGAACACAATCAAACGCCGAAAACACCTTCCGCCAAACGCTCCCTCGCGACGCCGGCGGTCTGCAAGGACGCCGTGGGCAAGGCCACGGCGAGAAGCTCAAAAACTTGCTCGAATACGAACGAGACGAAGTGGACGAGCACGATTACGGGTCAGGTGTCGACACGGACGAAGAAATTGACGATTTAGATGATTTTTAATCAATCGCTAGCACGTGCGCTTCTCCTTTCATTAAATATCTATTTTCTTATTATGTCGTATAATTCCACAGAACAATTCACGCGCAGAGTTGAATAAACACGAACACAAATTCGTATCAAAATGGGCATCGACAGCACCACGGAAACTTTGGAATCGTACCTGCACCCAGATTCTTCCAAAGACATGAAACTTCAAGAGCGACAGACGATCGTCGTCGTCATCTTTCTCATCCTTTTGCTCGGGGGGTTCGTGTTTTACATCGTAGCTGAAGTCGCGGAGAGAAGAGCAGCGAATGCGAATATGAACAAAGCAAAACTATCACCGACACCAAAAAACGCGCCATTAAATAGGTTTAGAGATTCTAAGGGGACGGGGAGGGTGGATAATACGAGCTTGAGGACGAATGCGGCGGGGACGGATGTGATTGTCTGATGAAGTGGTTTTGTTTAATAACTGTGTTTCGTGTTTCTAACGAAAAGCGCACGAACATTGTACCAACACGCGCATTTGTAATTATATGTTTAAATAGTATTTTTGTGTTTCAAAACATGACCTTTACGTGTGTTATGTCTTAAATGACCCTCGTGTCTTATCTCGTAGGCGAGCTGAGGCGGGAAGTTTTGGGAACCTCACTGGGCAAGGACCTCCTCCACGCGATAAAACGCAACTCTTCTTTATTTTTAACGAATTGAATTATTTACTCACTTACATGTCGACGCTTTCTCGGGTAAAGCCAGGCATCTCGAACGCCTCGGCGAACGCTTCGACCTTTTCTTTCAACGCCAAGACTTCTTTGCTGCCGTCGATACCTTTCTTCCAGTCTACCAATTTCTTACCGTGCGTTTCTTGCACTTTCAAACCGATTTTCGCGGCTTCGTCCAGGAACACGGCGATTTGCTCAAAATCTTTCTCCATTAAACCACGACTAGTCATAGCCGGCGCGCCAATGCGGCATCCACCCGGCGACAAAGCACTCGCGTCGCCAAATACCGCATTCTTGTTCAACGTGATGTGCACGGAATCGCAAATGTATTCCATCTTGGATCCAGTTAAACCGTTCGGTCGCAAATCCCACAAGACCAAATGGTTTTCAGTCCCACCGGTGACCATGGAATACCCCAATTCGATCAATTTCTTCGCCAACGCGTCCGCGTTTTTCTTCGTTTGAACTTGATACCTTTTAAACTCGTCCGTTTGCGCGTGCTTCAACGCGACGCACAACGCGGCGATTTGGTGGTTATGCGGCCCGCCTTGTAAACTGGGAAACACGGAGTTATTGATCTTCCCTTCAAAAGCTCTCTCGTCTCTTCGGAAGAAAATCATTCCCGCTCTCGGGCCTCTCAACGATTTATGCGTCGTCGTCGTCACCACGTCGCAATAATCAAACGGCGACGCTTGTTCCTTGGCCGCGACCAACCCGCTAATGTGTGCCATATCCATCATCAACATAGCGCCACACTTATCGGCAATTTCTCGAAACCTCTTGTAATCCCAATCTCTTGGGTACGCGCTTCCCCCGCAAATCAGCATCTTCGGTCGAAAATCCATTGCTTTCTCCTCCAACTTATCGTAATCGATGTACCCGGTTTCGTAGTTCACCTTATACGGTAAACTCTCGAAGAAAATCGACGTCGCCGAGATCTTCTTCCCGTGAGCGGTGTAATACCCGTGCGTTAAGTGCCCACCAGACGGTAAATCCAGTCCCATAATTCTATCGTGCGGTTGCAACAAAGCCACGTACACCGCCATGTTCGCCGGCGACCCGGAATACGGCTGCACGTTCACCCCCCACTCTTTTTTATCCAAACCGTACGCTTGCAACGCTCGATCTTGACACTCCATCTCGATCAGATCGATATTTTCGTTGCCTCCGTAGTACCTCGCGTTCGGTTGTCCTTCCGAGTATTTGTTCGTGCAGCACGACCCCAACGCTTCCATGACTGGCATGGACGTGAAGTTCTCCGACGCGATGAGTTCGATGCCTTTGATTTGCCTCAGCTTTTCCTTTTGGATGAGCTCGTACACGAATGGGTCGGCCGCTTTCAGCGTGCGCAACGCTTCGGGGAATACCGCGTCCATCTTTGTTGTTGTTGTTGTTTTTAATACGTCTTCTTCTTCTTCTTCTTCTTCTTCCGCAAACGCGCGTTCGTCAAAGTCGTCTTCGTCGTTCCTCGCTTCCGGTGGTCCAGGGGAGAACGTTTTTTATGAAGAAGAAGAGAGATGTATAATCCAAAAAGTGCTCTTATCTCGCGTAGTGGAAGACGAGATGAAAAATGGAATCAAAAGCCGCCAAAAAAAAACAAGGGTGCAAAAAAGGGCTCTATAAAAGACACCCAAAGCACAAAAAAGCAGCACAAAAGAAGAAGAAGAAGAAGAAGAGGAATGACGACACACTTTTTGAAAGAGAGAGAGAGAGAGAGAGAGAAAAAAAAAAGCAAAACAACAAAAACCCTAAACCCTACTCTTTTTTTTTTTCGTTTCTTGGAAAAAAAAATACGCGAGAGAGAGAGAAAAAACGCACACGCGTTCTTTTTTGCACACCTTACAACGTGCTATTGTGTGTTTCTCTGCTCTCGGAGAACGGGGTATTAAACCACAACCATCGCTTTGGGAGGCGCATCATCGAAGCAAAAAAGGACGACGACGACGACGATGGGCGCGCGATGGAGAGTAGTCGCGATGGTTCTCTTCGTCCTCGTCTCCGCGCTCTCGAAAACGATCGTCGCGTCGTCGTCGGAAGAAGAAGAAGAAAAAGAAGACGCGACGAAAAAACTCTTCGTGTTGTCGAATTTTCAAGGCGGTTCGACGTGTGCGCGCGACCAAGGCGTCGCGTTTCCAAAAGACGAGACGGAAGTGCGCCGCGCCGTTCTCGAATCGAGAACGACGGGGATGGTGCGAGTCGTTCGAGCGACGAGTGGCAACGCGCACTCGTGGAACGAGAAGTTTTGGTGCGCGAGAACGAGCGACGAAGAAAAGGAAGAGGAATGCGTGAACGTGTTTATGAACGATGTGAGAGTGGTGAGAGGTCGTGTGCGCGTGATTCGTGGAGGAGAGAAGGTGTACGCGGTGTGCGACGCTGGTGTTAAAGTTCGAGATGTGCTCGAATACATCGCAGAAAGAGGCTACGCGTTGAAATCGATACCTTGGTTTATAGATCAAACCGTTGGAGGTGCGCTCGCGACGTGCACCCATGGATCGTCGTTGGTGTTTGGATCGTTATCTTCCCAAGTTGTTGGATTGCGAACGATGCTTTATAACGGAACCGTGGAAACGGTTACGGAAAAGACGCACGGTGAAAACGTAATGAACGCGTTTCGGTGTCACGCGAATCAACTCGGCATTACGTTAGCGGCGATTTTCGAAGTTATCGAGGAAAGTGAAGCGCAAAGAATAAATCGAAAAGTGCATCCCACAGATTACATGCTCAAAGAAATTGAAATGGCGAGCGCGGCTGTGAGAAGATGCGTCGAATTATACAAAGGCGACGACAAAATGGATTGGTGGGATTCGTGCGCCATGAAAGACTACGCCATTCGTAGCTTAGATGATGTATCGTATTATTACTTTGTTCCGACGGAAGAAGCACAACGCGTAAAGATACGAAGAGAGATTCCGTCATCGTCGTTGTCGTCGAGAAGAGGAAGCGATCATGCAAGCGATGACTTTCTGAATGAAGACTCTTTTTTAGTCACGTCGGCGTCGTCTTCACCCCGCGAATGTTGGAGGAGTACTATTTCAAAGCGTCTTCGGTGGGTTTGTCTGCATCGCAGCAACGCGTTCAAAATCCGAATACCATTCGAAATCGTTTGATGCAAAACGATGATCTCGTTTCCATGTGGACAAACTTATGGCAAGACGCGCTCGAACCATCCTTGACAAGTACTGTCGCTTCCAACACGAGTCATGCGTACCTTGCGATGACAGAAAA